>MU859279.1:0-48611 GCA_033297205.1 Pseudoneurospora amorphoporcata
GAGGTTGAGAAGATCAACAAGGCTTTCGAGACCAAAGTAGTTTATTAGCTGAATTGAACTACTGTTCCAAGCCCAGATTACTGCCCTTGTCACACTTCTAACTTGTCCCCAGTTCTTCTTCGTTGGTCCCGTCACATTCATGGCCATCAAGCAGTCCACGCAGTCAACGTTGGCTTTCTGATCCTATCAAACCTTTGACCCATTCTTGCCTCATCTACGCTGCAATTGTCCAAGATGCCCAAGAAGAAAGCTGCCTCCCGTCCCCTGCGCGCTCACCCGTCTCCAAGCGCACGCGTACTGTCAAGGTGACCTCGACCACTTCGAAGGCTGTCGCTCCCAAGAGAGCCGCTGCTCCCAAAAAGGCCACTACTCCCAAGTCCAGTGCTCCAAAGGCCACCGCTCCAAAGGCTTCTGCTTCCAAGACCCGCTCTGCGAATGCCACCGTTGGCCTGAACAGTCACCCCGTGGAACGCTCTCTATCTCCCGAATACCCCCTTCCCCCAGATCGCACCACGCCTGGAAGTGTGGGAAGTTCTCGTGAGGCCGGCCCGCCTACCCCCGATCGAGCGGCTCCTGGCAAGAATGGAACTAAGCCAAATCTCCGAAGACCTAGGCAGAGTGCTAACATGGAAAGCCCTGCTCAGCGCAAGGAAGACGATAAACAGAGGAGCGAAAGCTGGTTTATACAGGAGTAAGGAGCATCTGCGAGTGTGCAGACTGCGGTGAGGACTTTGATACAAAAACCGAGTTGGTGGGTTGCCCGCATCATCCTGGTAAGTCTGCTGCCGCTCCAACGACCATGTCAACAATTCCACAACACGGCTTCCAGACACTAACATGTTGTGCTGTTGCGTTGATTCAGGTGAATTGAAAGTCGATCTCACCGAGGATTGGTTGGACTCCACAGGTTTAGATCCCAATGTCGAAAAGGATCGACAGCGCATGGATGACGCGAGGTACCTCTACGAGGACTTCCCTACTGGATTTACATACACTTGTTGCGGGAACTACCGATGGGGCGAGGGCTGCGAGTTGAAGGCTCATCGGCCGTACGTGTACTGGTACTGAGACGTTTCCGGAGTTTGTCAAGAATCGGCTATGCGATGCATGTCTAACAATATGACTTTACCATGTATGCTACAATTTGAGCACCTCGCCGATCTATGAAGAACTGAAGAGGGCAGTTAAGGGTCGGGCACCACAATCACACGATGTCAAAAAAAGTCAAGCAGCTAGAGATTGACGATGCAGTGTCCACCACCACCCCGGAGGCCACTTCAAAGTTCAAAACATCGCAGAAAGAGGAAAGATGCCATGCCAAAACCAAGGATGAAAGCAAGCTGAACACGCCCATCGAAAAGTTTGTTAATTCCCCGGCCTCCAAATCCCGAACCACCAACTAGCCTACAGTGACGGGCAAGCGGAAGCGATAAACGACCCCCGAGAAGAGCTCAAAGAAGCTCAAATCTAAAGAGAGACTTACAGAGCCCCGACTCCAAGCAATGAGGACGACGCAGATAAATGCGAGGATCGGTACTGGTTGGAGAGGTCACTTGAGGGTCAGATGGTTGAAGCCTGGCATCGGGAAGACAAGCTACAATTCGGTGTACGGTCTACCATGTTTGCAGCCTCAATCTTTTGGACGTGACGCAACGCATCGAAGTGCTCCATTTGCGGGAATCCACTGATTTCTGTCCGCGTACCTTCCGTTTATGGCTTGTTCGCTCCAAGGACTCTTTCTAATTCGACCCACGCACAGAACACGAAAACTTCAATTGTCCATCTTGAAAACCTTCCTCGGGCAACAAAAACCCATCAGAGCGCGACGGGCTCCCCTCTCCTGTTTCATCCCAAGACTAGTCTAGCCTCTCGTTCCTTTACATCTGGTGGTGGTGTGCAAGCCCTCAAAATGGCCGACGACGAAAGTGCCGCGCAGCTACGAGACAACGAGCGCTACAGCAAGACCCTTGATGCAATCGTGTCAGCTCCCTCCTTGAGCATCCGTGCCGTCTTGTTCTCCCTCTACGCCGAGGGCACTGATGAAGTGAAGTCGCTTATCGAGGATTGAGTCTCCGACTTCACCGCTGTCGCAAACCTCCAAACAGTGCAAAACCCAAGCGTCACAACCACGACTACCAACAGAGACTCTGGCGATGAGAGGTCGCGAGAGTATCCGTTGAAGAGAAAAGCGACAGACGAAGAGGAGGAGGAGCCGGAGAAAAAGTTGGCGTATTGTATTCACTGCGAGGAAAAGTTCGATCCGGAGGACGAGGACGATGATGGTTGCTACTATCATTCCGGTGAGTCGGCTGACGGCTCGAACAATCACCCCCAGATCTTTAGACAGACACTGACGCTACGTGCGGCGCTGTCGAACTAGGCGACATGGAGGTCAACCGGTATTCTGACGACTGGCGCGTAGATGCGGGCATCGATTCTTGGGAGTCAGGTTCGGGCTCAGAATACGATCTAGATACGGATGAGATGCGTTGGATGTGCCCCGGCGGATTCACATGGGATTGCTGCGGAGAGAGTGGAAACTCTATGGGCTGTGAGCGTCGTTACCATGAGGCGGAGGAAAATGATGAGGCTGACGAGTGACGAGGGCGGCTGAGACGGAACCGTTAAAAGCCACGTGAAAAGGCAATAGCAGAGCACGGGCTTGATTCTGTATCTGTACCGGAAGAAACAAAGGAAACCAGTGGAAGATAGCCAATGGTACCAGAACAGAGTACAGTGAATGGCAAGCCGAGTGAAGGGTTCCCAGGGCAGGGCACGGCCCACGAACAATCCGCGAGAAAGGAAGTTTCGTTTAAAACCCTTGCCCTAATTTCTATTCTCCTCCGCGCAACCAGCCAACCATTCTCCATTTCATCTGTCGCACTCATCGATCCCTTTCACGCCTCACCATCAACAACCCTGACAGTCAAGCACCCAAGATGGCGAACGAACAACAGGAAAGCACTCCCCTTCCACAGCAGGGCCCGCGCATCAACAAAGGCATTAAGGCGATGCAAAGCGCTCCCTGCCTCAGCATCCACTGCGTCCTAGCCACTCTCTACGTCGAGGGCGACGACAATCTGAAGTCGCGCATCGAAAACATGATTCACGAATATACCGAGACCCTTCACAACTTGAGCGCGGAATGCGAGGTGCACGGCGGAGGAGCAACCTCAGAGAACAACAACGCGACAGAAGATGAAGATGTCGCTGAAGAACCGACTGATGAAAAACCCTGGTGTTTCGTCTGCGACGAGGAGTTCGATCCCAAGGATGAGGGCGACATTTGCGTTCATCATCCTGGTATATTCCTCCCCTCTGTCTACCTACTCTACACTGTTCCCCGGAATAGCTGTCACATGCTGACCTGTGCTCTGTGACGTCGTCGAACGTGCAGGCAAGAGAATCACCAACCCCGATTTTGACCCCGTGGCGTACGAGAGGGAGAACGATCCGGAAACGTACAACATCAAGCTGGAGTCCGGCTTGGACCAGGTAATGGGCAGCATGGGCTGCTGGGTGCCTCTTTGGGCATCTACCTGGAGCTGCTGTGGAGAGCCTGGCGAGGCGAAGGGTTGTGTTCAGAGCACCCATGTGAAGTACATTGAGGGCATGGAGGATTGGAGCGACAGCGATAGTGACGAGAGCGATTGAGCGGGATTCGTGGCCGGGATTGATGGACTGGAGTTATGAAAACCAAGCGCAAGGAGAGGCTACCTAGGGTACCATCACCATACAAGGGAAAGGGGAGCGACCTTTGGCAAGATGCTGGCCATATAATGGCACAGCAATGGCCAATGCATGCCGGCACAGTAATCCCTTTGGACCTCAGGGCGATGAAGTGGAAGTGCGTGGATTCAGGGCAGGTGGAAGTCACGGTAGAGGGGTAGTTTGTAACCCATCCCAGTTGGTACAAATGGAAGTCATCAATACGTATTGTAGGTACGAAGGAAAGAGCGTGGGTCAAGGGAGCCCCAGGGTTGTTGCTTCCTGTTGTAGTTGAATTACCTACCTCTTTCTTTTCTCTGTCCCCTGCACCTTCCGCCTGCCTGCGAAGGCTCATCTCAAACGGCCTCTTTGATTGAACAAATTCCTCTCCTGCCTTTTTTGCCGACAACGCCGAAATCCTGTTTCTAACGACAAAAACAATCAATTCCAAAGCAGCATGTTCGGTCTCCAGCGTTTTAAGCTCCTCGAACTTCCATTCACCATACCCCATTACATCTCGTGTCTCACCGTTCAACATGCCTGAACAGGAAGAAACATCCACATCCAATCAAGAGAACTCACTAGGGAAGATTGCCCAATCTGTAGAATCCACCAACGGCAACGCACACAGCTCACAGCCGAATGAGAGTCCGACCAAGCGAAGGCGAGAACAAACTTAGACACCTGACATGGAGGAAGAGGAAAAGAAAAGGGAAGCTTTGTTCAAGAACCTAAGAGCTTCGGGCGTACTGAATCCAATGAGGTGTGTCCGCTGTCGAGCGATGTTCAATATCGAAGACAAAGCGAAGGGTTGCTGTCGTCATCCAGGTGAGCTCAGTCACCAGTCACCACGGGCAGTCAAGTGGGATATCTATGCACCTACCTACCACTACCGTTTCTACCTACTTGGTTTGCTGTCTGTCAGAGGCTGATATGATTTTGTCACCTACCTGGTCATGGTTGTCGAATCAGGCACTATGAAGCTCAACCGTGCGTCCTACACTTGGGAAAAAGATGCGTCCATAGATGATATATTTTTGGAGTATGTAGAGTGGGAACTGGGTAGTCCGCTTATTCGTGAGTGTTATCCCAATGGATTTATATGGACTTGTTGTGGACAGCCTGGTGGTCGGCGGGGTGTCAGTGGCGTAGGCATAAGGCCTACGATGAAGATACTGACGACAGCGACGACAGCAATGATGAGAGTGACGAGGTTGACGGAATTGGGGAGAGCAGCGAGAGTGGTGAGAGTGGTGAGAAGGACGTGATTGGGTCGATTGAGAGTTAGTGTCTGAATTGGCACTTGGAAGCAAGAATACAAGTCTCCTCCATATGGCTATCGAGTAGTGATTCTGGCGAGAGGTTCAGCTGCACTTCTCGTCGCCTACTTTTCCAATAATGGAAGTGGCCAGTGGTCAACGAAAGGGAAACGATACCTGGGTGAAACGTGCTGTACATGGCAATCTTGCAGTGCGACTTGCTTCAAGCATCGTACCTTCCCTCCTTAACCGTCGAGTGCGGGGCAACTTGCCCTAAGCCCACCACCTGGCCCCCATCTCGTCTCTCCATCTGGCAGGCTTGGAGTGAGAGAGATCTTTGTCCCCCAACACAACTTAGCCGGTATTCTCGACAAATCTCGACGCATCCAAACTTGCACAGAATCGCAGAGAACCCATTAAGCCATCCATCCACCAACACCTGACCACCCCGATTTGACGGTCACAATCATTAAAATGCCGAATAGAAGACCCAAGCCTTCGCAGGCATCTGTCCGGCCCTCGAGTTTTGATTGGCATCAACACTACCAAGCAACCGTCGATGCAATCCTGGCCAGCCCGGAGTCTGTGCTCCGCAGAGCGCTCAACAGGTTGTATACCATGGAATCAAATGACGGAGGTAAACTGAAGCTTCGCATCAACGAGCTTCTCACTAGTCACTCCGCTCCCCACTAGTCACTCCGCTCCCGAATCATTACCCGCCAAGCGAGCAAGGGACGAGATGTCGAGACCCAAAAAGCGCAAAAGAGCCTCGCCCACCGAAGATAGTCCCCGCTGCGTCCGTTGCGGAGAGACGGGTGAAGCTACATCGGAGGTGTGGGGTTGCTCCCGTCATCCAGGTCAGTGAGTCAGCTTGAAATGCTATCCGCTACATGAGCTTCAAGCCCAGTTCCTTTCAAACGCTGACTCGTGGCGTGGTGCCCCGTCGTCAATTTAGGCACCATGAAAGTCAACCACAATTCCGTCACATGGCTCAAAGTGGGTCTTGATTCCTCTAGTGTTGCCAACACGTCGAGAAATCGAAATCAGTATCCGGATGGCTTCAGGTGGACATGCTGTGAAATGCCCGGAAGTTATGAGGGCTGTGAGGTGTGCCACCACAAGACCGCCGAGGGCAATGACAGCGACAACAGCGACAACAGCGACGAGACCGATGAAAGCGACGGGGGCGATGACTCGGACGAGGCCGGAGAGTGATTGAGTTGTTATTGGAGCCCCATGATGGAGGTATGGATTATGATGGCATACCTACTCTACGTCGACGAGAGACGTACCTGGTACTGATGCGACAAATATCCTTACTCGGAGAACACGCTACCACCAGGAACATGAAAACCCAAAGAAGCACAACTCCTCCGAGTCAGTCTGCGGGCGCGAACGCGGAGGCGGCGGAGTTCTACCTCTCGGGACAGGAGCCATTGGGGGGACTTTGATGACACAGGGAAACGCCCGTCGGGAAGCTGTTTGAGAAGAGTCGAGCTTTGGTGCCGAAACAGGCCTTGAGGATTGTGGATGTGGGTTGCAACGTGCAAGTCGTCGTCAGCACAGGGGCAAGGTCAGTCAGTAATGGAGCTTGTAATTGATATGGCCCGTGCACTACTCCACTGAATCCCTGTATGAAACAGATGATGGAGATCTAGGTACCTATTTGTCGGTGTCGTAACGTATCGGTAAAGTCCCCGGTTTGCATCCGGTCTCGGCCAGTTTCTTCTCTCTTGTTTTTGCGGTTTTTTTGATGTTTACTTCTTCGGCTTGTCGAGTAACCAATACAGTCTTGCTTACTGTCTCGTTTTGGGGCCAGAATTGTGACGGTTGGAGGGAACGGTACATGGTAAGCGAATACGATACATGCCCCTGGAGTCGGTAGGATCGTGAGGCAGCCGCTAGCAGAACTGCCCCTGGACTGAAATGCCGCCAAACTAATGCATCACGTACAATTAGCGGGGCCGGTGCAGGCAGCAGCCAACGCTAGAGCGCTACCTGCAGGGGCCGGGGCACCAAAGGAGCCAAAAGCAGCGTACAACCGTTGGACGCTTTTGCACCGCCAAGAGAAATATGAACTTGGCATCCCGCGAACATCGCATCATTCCTGACATTCTTCCATTTCCACTCAATCGGGCTGCCTGACTACCTACCTTACCTTAGCGATCGCGCGCATAACAAAAACGAACGAACGGAGCTTCCTAATATCACCGCTGCGAGTTATAACCCACACAATGCGCGGCGTCCAACCACACGTTTTGCGGCTTCTTGTTGCGATCCTAGCAGCAGTCGGATTGCTCTTCTTCTTCGACCCTCTCGGTCTGCGACTCGCTTCATCGTCAGCTCTCGGCAGCTTCTATCCGACCGATAACAAGGCGGGCGGGTGGTTCATGTCTTCGACAATTACCCACATCGTTCTGTTCAAGTTCAAGGCCAGTGCGGGCGCCGACAAGATTAGCACGGTAGGTCTTGGAACCGTTGTTTAGACACGTACTTGTATCATGCTGCCCAGCTCTGACAGGACCCAACTACAGATCTCCAACCGCTTCCTAGAGCTCAAGGAACAATGCGTCACCATGGCCCAGCAGCCGTACATTCGCAAGATTTCCGGCGGCAGGGATAACTCTCCAGAGGGATTGCAGGTGAGGGAACATGACCCAAGTAAATAGGTTCTTAGCAAGAAGCTGACCCAGATGTCATGTGATCCAGGGCGGCCTTACACATGCCTTCGTTGTCGAGTTTGAGTCCGCCGCCGAAAGAGACTACTATGTCAACTTGGATCCCATCCATCAATCGTTCAAGAAGGATATCGAGCCTTTTGTGGAAAAGGTCACGGTGGTGGACTTTACCAATGGCGCCTTTTGAAGTCAAGTCAGGAGATTCTCGGCTGGTTGGGTCCAGTTGAGACGGCAGACCTGCGACTAAACATCAGATATAAACTTGGACACAACTGACAAAATGCGATTTGCTTCAAACCTCAATATTTACTTGAAGATATTTTGCATTCTCCACGTGCTACGACCCATGCTAACCCCTGATAGCCGCCTCAAAGATCTCGATAAACTTGCACACATCCTCGAACCGACAGTACATGGGCACCGGCGCCACACGAATGACGTTCGGTTTCCTCTTATCGCAAACCACGCCGTTCTCCTCCAGCGCCGCCGCCACCTTATCCATCAGCCCATCCCTCAACAACAAGCTCAACTGCGTTCCTCTCTGCAAAGGATCCCTAGGCGTGATGATCTTGAACGCCGGCTCCTCGCCCTCGGGCTGTCTCCTGACAATCTCATCCAGCAAGTGCTCCGTATACGCCGTCAACACCAACGCCTTGCTCCTCAACTCCTTCATGCTCGTCTTGTTGAACACCGACAACGCAGCCGCCAAGCTCGTCAGGTCGACCGCGCTCGGGTTGCTGATCTGGAAGCCCTGTGCCCCAGGCGTAGGCCGGAACTCCTTGTCCATGTTGAACCGCACGCTCTTGTCCACTCCGTACCACCCGCTCAGTCTCGGCTTGAACACGGGCTTGCCCGAGCTCGTCATCATGTCCACCTTTCCGTGACGCTCGTGCACGAAAGCGCCGGCTATGGCGCCAGGGCCAGCGTTGAGGTACTTGTACGTGCACCACACGGCAAAATCAACGTTCCAGTCGTGAAGCTGCAGCTCGACGTTGCCCGCGCAGTGGGCCAGGTCCCAGCCGACGACGATGCCGCGCTCTTGGGCGTACTTGGTGATGCGGGGCATGTCGAACAGTTGGCCGGTGTAGTACTGGATACCTGGCAGGAGGAGGAGCGCCGCATCCTCGGCATGCTCGTTGATCGTCTGCAGGATCTTGTCGGTCGACAGGTAGAGGTTCTCGTCAGGCTGGATCTCCACCATGGACTTCTCGGCGTCCAAACCGTGCCACTCGATCTGCGACTGGAAAGCGTACCAGTCACTGGGGAAGGGCCTCCACTCGAGGATGATCTTGTGGCGTTTCGCGGTGGGGCGGTAGAAGGACGCCATCAGGAAGTGCAGGTTGACGGTCAGGGTGTTCATCATGACCACTTCGGAGGGGTCCGCGGCGCCGACGATGGCGGCGGACTGGGCGGCGCAGGAGGCGGCCATGTCTTGCCAGGGGCTGAGCGGCGAGTTGGACATGGAGGAGAAGTGCCCGTTTACGCCGATGGAGGCCCACGTCTCAAGCTGCGCTTCGAGGTACGTGCGCACGGCCTTGGGTTGCGCGCCGAGGGAGTTGCCGACCAAGTAGATGCAGGGCTTGTCTTCGGCTTCGGTGGTGCCGGCTGTTGGGACGCCTGGATGCAGTCAGTCAGTATCCACGATGGAGAATGTCGTGGATGGTTTGGTTGGGTTGGTTATGGGGTACACAGTAAGGTCTGTAAGGTACTCACCAGGAATCGTCCCATCAAGCGCCTTCTTCTTCAGTGAGCCGCGGGTGGGAATGATGAACTCGTGTCTGAAATGCCGGAGCTCATCCTGCGCGTCCAGACTCTGGGCATACTCTTTTGTGTTGGCGTTGCAAGGGAATTGGGGCTTTTGGCCGTCCCTGAGGACCTTGACTTTGGATGCGAAGTCGTCGCTCATTGTGTGTCCGTTTTGAGGCAATGTGGATGGATCTGTTGAACAAAAGGGGGGCTTTGTTTGTTTACTTGGGTGGAGAATTGATGAGCGGAACAGGTACGTACGGCAGAAAAACTGCTGCAAATGAACCACCAACAATGACGAACTGGCGGTTTTGTAGTCGGAATCTGGCCCATTCAGTCAGTCAGTTCTTCCCCACCCACCACCATCGTATCCGGTTCCCTTTCTCGTTGCTTTTTTGCTTTTTGCCTTTTTGCTTGGAAAAGATTATCCACGAGACCAATCCATTCAGGTGCGGAGGGGTAATTTTGTATCTTCCGTCTTCCGTCTTCCGCGTTCCGTGCTTCCGCGTTCCGTGCTTCCGACTCCGCCTCCGTGTCTGACCACTGATCAGTGATCACAGTGACAGCAAGCAAGAAGACACATGACCGGTCCGACGACCGACATCGCGAATCACTCAGCCACTTTTTCGTATACCGCTAATATCGCCAATACCGCCAATACCCGATTACAGCAATTAGGTAATTCCATTGCCATCTTGTTACCTAGAAACCGAACAGATGACGACCGACGACGGCTGGTGATCGGTGAATAAGGTACCTACCTTGAGGTAGTGAAGGGGGCCATATTTCATAAAAGGGGGCGCAAGGGGTCTCGGGGGGGAAGAAAGTGATCTGTGAAATCAACGTCACCGACCGACCATTCTGCTTCCAAGGCTTCTATCGCGATTCTAGATGACCCGTTTACTCCATCCACCATGTACATGTGGAGGCCTGGAGGGTGCAAGGAACGGATCGAATAGCGGAAGCAAGGTTCCACGGTCTTGGAACGGCCGAAGTCAAGGTAAACGACCATTGATGGCCATGTGCCATGATCAAGAACCCGGCCGTGGTGATTTTGCTGATTGTGTGTGTGTGTGGTTGGGATAAACCAGTGGGCTTTCTGGGTAAGTTACCCAAAGTGCAATACCTCGAGCACATGGATCCACACACGGATAGGTAATACACGGCTTTACACGCATCCGATCCCTGTGCTTCTTTCCTCCGCTGAGTATAAGGTAGATATCCCCGACCGACACTGTCCCACTTCCGGACCTTTTTCTTGTTCCTTTGTTTTACGTACTACTACTACCTTGGCTGTACCTACTTGCTACTGCGTCTAAGTAGGTTGTGGACTACCTACCTACCTACCTTGGACTCGCCTCGACCTCTCATCTATCCAACAGCAATTACTCCACGCCAGACTTCCACACTCGCATCTCGTTAGCGTCAAACCCGCCACGCCAGATGTTCACGACAACGACACACATCAAAATATGTCGCCCTGCGAACCCCTTCCCACATCTGCTGCCGCCTCCAAGCAACAGGCCTCCTCACCCGGCTCCGAGTCCGAGTCCGACTCCTCCTCTCATTTTCCTGGCATAGATCACATCCAGTCCCTCTTAACCAAGTACGACATCACAACCAACGGGTTCCTTCCAGAAGGGCCACCGCTTGAGGTCCTGCCAGATGAATATTACGCGCCATGGGAAAACTTGATTAGACGGCTGCCGGCGTTGCTGGATGTCGGCGCGTTTCGAGCGGAGGTTGATGATCGACTAGCAGTTCTGGAAGCGGATCGGTTGGGGACTTGGAAAGAGGAGGAGTGGAGGAGGGCGTATGTCGTTTTGTGCTTTTTTGCGCATGGGTATATCTGGGGTGGGGCGAGACCTTCTGAGGTGAGTGAGGTGCTTTTGCCTGACGCTGACGCTGACATCAAGATCCCATCCGCGGGTGACGTTTTTGCGTCGCTGGGCCGCGTGGAGGGCGGCGAGGGGATGGGATCGGTGTGCTGAGAGAAGATGGATGGCCTGAAGATGGAGGTGAAGGTGAAGAAAAAGGTGTACTAGTTGGTGTACTGACTGACTGGACGTCAAACAGGTTCTGCCCCCGCAGATCGCTGTCCCCCTTGTCGCTGTGTCTTCGCATTTGGATCTGCCGCCTATAGCAACTTATGCTTCGCTTAACCTCTGGAACTTCCGCTGCGTTCCTGAGTCTTCCCCGTCGACGACATCGTGCTCTCTCAGCACTGACCTGAGTCTCCCGCCGTCTCCTCCGCTGACACCCGCCTTTTCTTCCACCTCTCAACCCACCACGAACAAATTCAAATTCGACCCAACAAACCTCTCCAACCTCCGCACCCTCCACACCTTCACCAACACCCCCTCCGAGTCCTGGTTCTATTTGGTGTCAGTAGCCATGGAAGCCCAAGGCGCATATATCATTCCCACGATGCTTTACGCGCTACAAGCCATTGGTCTTGGTTCCTCAGACCCAGACTGGAAGGATACCACGACGAAAGCGTTGAGAGAGCTGGTGAAATGCGTGGAAGCTGTGGGGGAGTTGTTGGAGAGGATGTACGAGGGGTGTGAGCCTATGGTGTTTTATCATCAGATTAGACCGTTCTTGGCGGGGAGTAAGGGGATGGGGGGTGTAGGGTTGCCGAGGGGTGTTTTCTATGACCTGGGGGCGGCGATGGGGGAGGGTCACGTGGGAGAAGAGGAGGTGCAGGGACAGAGAAGGAAGGGAAAGTGGATGGCCTACCGCGGCGGTTCAAACGGGCAATCATCACTCATCCAGTTCTGGGATCTGGTGCTGGGTGTGGAGCACGTCAGCGCCGGTAACTCTTCTCCCCATTCTTCTTCTTCCACTTCGTCATCCAGCACGACAGCAGAGAAGGGAGAGCAGCAAAACATGAAGCCCTTCCACGAAGAAGTTCGCGAGTACATGCCGCTCAAACACCGGCAGTTCCTCGCCCTGGTGTCGAAAATGGGGCTCGGCAAGGGTGGCATCCGCAAGGCGGTGATGGAGATGGTGGAAACCGCCACCGACCACGAAGGCAGGGACCTGAACCAAAAAGAGGTGGAACTGCAGAAGGCGTTTCAGGATGCAACGAGGGCGCTGGCGAACTTTAGGAATAAACACTTGCAGATTGTGGCGAGGTATATCGTTATTCCGTCGAGGCAGGCGGTGCCGGAGGAGTACAAGAAGAAGTGGAAGAGCGGGAGCGGGAGCGGGGACGAAGAAACTGGGGGCAAAGACGGGGAGGAGGTGGTTAATCTGGCGAGTGTTAGTTCGGGGTTGCAGCAAGGACATGGAAGGGAGGGTGGAAAAGAGGATGAGGAGAAGAAGGACGGGGGACATGTGCATGGACCGGGGCCGGGGCCGGAGTTGATGGGCACGGGAGGGACGGCGTTGTTGCCGTTTTTGAAGCAGACGAGGGATGAGACGTTGAAGGCGGGTGAGGTTGGGAGGTGAGGATTGAGACTGGATTCGGGAGGGGAAGATAAAATGAGAAACGGGATGCATAATGCAACTTTTACAGGTGTCTTACATGGATGCAGACGGAAACCCCGTCTCCTGGTGTAAGCTGTTCTTCAGCGTCAGCAATGAAGATCAGGGACAAAGGCGTTTGGCGTCGGGAAGGAAAACGTATCGTCAAAGCGGCACTATGGAAGAAGTCGGGGAATGCCAAGACACCAAAATAGCTTCAGTTGAACCAAAACCGAATTAACCTTACTGAACCAAAACCGAATTAATCTTGCATGCATGCATGCATACGAAGTTACTCACCTATGGTTTTGCAGGTCCCATCGTTGTTTTGGTGCACCGACCGCATCTTCGAGTAGGCTCTTAAGGTCTATGTCCACAAGTGATTCATCAACAACCACCAGATGGCTCAATGGTCTAGTGGTATGATTCGCGCTTCGGGTTAAACCCCTCATGGTTATCCATGAATGTGCGAGGTCCCGGGTTCAAATCCCGGTTGAGCCCTTTTCTTTTGCTTTTTTTCTTTCTTTTTTCGCTTATCTGCATGCTGCAGCGCGCTGCATGTTTGCAGGACCTAAGTAAGCTATACCGACTCGGGCAGGAACGGATGTCGCCGGATGAGTCATGTTGGCAATAAGTCACCTCTATCTCTCTGTGTTCTGTTTTATTACAGCTAGTTCCAAGTCTAATAAGCTAATCCATTAAGATCCCGATGCCTGATGTCTATCCAATTGCGGAACCAAACCTCCCCGACTTGAAATCCTCAACCGTCCTATTTCTGCACAAACCAACCGCCACTCCACGTCCCACTCAACCTGGCATCAACGGCCTCTCAGGCCTTAATAGGCGCATAAAAGCTAAACCTGCCCTTCGGATCATACTTCCTCTTCAACTGCTTTAGCCTTTCCTGTCTCCAACTCTCATACCCATACATAGCCTGCTGGCTCTCGCTGCCCTTGGCATAATTAACATAGGCAAACTTCTGGCGAACATTCCCATACGCCGCATCCCTGATCTTCTCTCCCCACTTCTGCGCCGCCGCGTCCAGCGTCTTGTTGCCTTGCTCCTCATACGTCGTCAAAAACCCGTACAGCAGGTTACGGTCTCGCAGCGCAAACGCCGTGCTCTCGTAGGGGACGGCCTGCACCGCTTGCAGCGAGTATCCCTCCAGGTAGGCCACGGAGGCGGAGAGGGCCGGCTCGGTACGCATCATATCTCTGAAAGCGTTGTAGGATTGGCGCAGGGCGGGCACGTCGTACGAGTCTACGTCCATGCCGTAGACGGTCGCGCCGGCTTTGGGCTGGCAGGCCCAGTCCGTCAAGCGGAACTGGGCGGCGGCGGCGAGGCCCGGGTAGTCGGTTGTGAGGACGGGGGTCGTGTTGAGGGGGTTGAGGGCGGCGAAAGGGGCAAAGTAGGAGGCTGCTTCGGAGGGGGGGCCGTTGTAGTAGACTGTTGAGATGAGGATGGGCTTTTTGGGGGTAGTGTTAGTTAATGTATGCTGGAAAGGGAAGGTGAGAAAGAAAGAAAGAAAGAAAAGGGAATACCAACATTAACAGCATCCACCTCGGGCACTAACCTCCACAAAGACCAATAAACCACATACTGGCTCTGATTCCTCATCACCTCATCATGCACCCTATACACATCCTCCAACCGGTCCTGCGTAAAGGTATAGCTCTGATACGCCCACTCCGGCCGCACACCGGCATCATAAAGTCTATACTCCACCTCGGTGACCACCCCAAAGTTATGCCCAGCCCCTCGCAACGCCCAAAACAAATCGCCATTCTCGGTATTCGAAGCCCTCACCGCCGTGCCGTTCGCCAACACCACTCTCGCGCTCAATATCTGGTCCGCCCCAAGCCCATACTGCCCCTGCAACCAACCGTGTCCGCCGCCCAGCGCCGGACCCAACAGGCTAACGCACCGACACGATCCCGTGGTCGTCTGCTTCCCTCGAGCCCACAAGGCCGGAACGACGTCGTCACCCCTCAGCCCGCCGCCGAGCGTGGCCGACTTGCCGTCCGCGGCGAACTTCATCTTGGTCAGGTTGCGCGTCCAGATCGCCATGCCGCCTTGCAGCTGCGCTAGGCCGTGCCAGGTGCCGTGCGTGCCCGTCGTGGCGAGGAAGGGAATGCCGTGCGTGCCCGTCGTGGCGAGGAAGGGAATGCCGTGCGTGTTGGCGTAGCGGATTGTGCGGCTGACGTCCGGTTCCGAGGCGGGGATGACGATGACGCCGTAGGTGGGCGAGTTGGTGAGCGGATTTGAGGACCAGCGGTGGGTGTAAGATGAGAAAGAAGGGGAGGAGGGGAGGAGGATGAGGGATTGCGGGGAGAGGAGACGGGAGAGGTCTTGTTGGATTGTGGGTGGGATGGTGAAGATGGGGGAGGAGGTGTAGTCGCGGGGTTCTGGTTCGGGGGAAGAGGGGGGCGCACGTGCAGTGTCGCGGATGGCGATGGGGAGGTTTATGTTGGGGGTGACTGGGGAGGCGGTTGTTGGGCTGGCTATATGTAGGAGTAGGGCCAGAAGGCCGCCCCAGATGAGGGAGCGGGTGCAGGTGAGCATGGTTGTGACTTGATGTTGTGACATAGGAGCACGACGCTCAGTCGTTGAAGAATGTGTGGGTTGCTGCAAAGTACCTTAGGTAGAAGGTATTGCGTTGAGGTGAACCTCGAGAGAACTGGAACAGGTGCTGCTGAGTTCTTGAGATTCTCAAGGCTCTTGAGATCTCGTGTGCTTGATGCTTCCAATTTCAATAGATGCAGTTCTACGAGCCCGTACTTATACCATCTCCCGGCGACCTGTCTCCAGGCCTCCGATGATGAGTACCTACCGAGGTTTACCCAGAGGGCATCAAACTCAGCCTCAGCCTTGTAAGTGATGCCGTTCCGTCGAGAGGCTAGGATATTGGAACTTTTGCTGTCGTGGATTACACTGAAAGGGCACAGATAACCGCAAGCAGAGCTGACATGGACACGGCGCAGGTACCGTACGATGTAGGACAGGAATCTCCATCTTGGACATTCAATTCCATGCGAATTATCAAGGGTTCTTACTCGCTATCTCCGGATGTTAACATCAACATCCAGCGTTGGTAGACAGGTAGAAAGTGAGGTAGCTTGTGCCCTACCCTAGGTTGCTGAAGGATTGGAACTTTTGCTTGCGGACTGGGGGCCAGGGAAGCTCAAACTGGCGGGTATACTCCTGGTGCATTGCTAGGTACCTTAAACGAGGCGCATGTACCATGCTTTGACAGCTTTGTTGGACAATGATCGCATGCTACACGGTTAACTGGTTCGTCTACGAAGTAGATACCTCTAGGTACGTTCCGGCATGCCGGGTGAACCATATCAGGCCTGAGGTCGCTTATTCCAGCAACTGAGGAGCCTAACCGCGCCCTGACACAAGGCCATCGCAGCATTCGCTGGGCGTGATGGGATTCGTGATATTGCCATGACCAGCTGTGCCGCACAGGCGCAGCCGCGAATCCTTGGAAACTGAAAATCGCCGACGGACATAAGATACAGTGGTTCGATGAAAGACCTCCAATGGGATGAGACCTTGCCACGCTTTGCCCTATGTGCCCCTGGGCAAAAGTTCGGAGCATTTCCGGTACGACGACTTGGCGGGCGAAGATGATTTCTTGCAGGATTACTGCATGGAAGACCTGAAGAAAAGTAGGAAAAGAGGAAAAGATTTGCGGTGCCTTAATATCAGATGAGGTCTGTTCAAATGCGGTCTTTGTGGTGGTTCTTGGCTGTGGGGATGTCCTCTTGCCTCTCCACGTTGACCACGTGCAAGACACTCGGCCATAACTCATCCAAAATCAAAGTTACAGCAAGCCCAACATCATCAATGAAGACAGCGACGCCCGCCCAAATTTTTGCGGGCACTTGCTAGAGCGCTTGAAGGATCATTGGGGGCTAATGGCCGGGGGTGCAAGCTCAAGGACTACCTCTACGGATTGCCCGGGCGGCGTCGACAGTTCGGCGGATTTCTTGGCAGCCGAATCACGACATCACCAACTCTGGGTCCCTGGCTGGCCGTGATAAAAAGCGCTAGTAGCTGTGCCGCGCAATAGGCTATTCAAGGGAAGGTCCAATCATCAACCCCACTAGTCATATTTGGGGGCTAACTTGCCTGTCGCCTGATCGTGAGAAGAGTCGTGTGCAATGTGTGCTGAACAGGTACCTTACTGACAATAGCCCAATAACCCCAAGCCTCAGCTGAAAGACTGGAAGTTAGGGCTGTCCAAGCCACGCTCATCCTTATTGAGGGGGCACAGTACGGTCCTATTGAAATTTTAATCCCCTATCAAGTTATACGCCGTATAGGACTTTTATTGACCATCAGTCCAATCCCCTGCCAAGACGATCCACACCTCGCTAATGTTGTCTTTGCCGCAAGTTTCGCTACTTGTGCCCCTACCTATACAGCACATGTTCCATGCACGCATGCGAGATGTCGGACTGGGAGACACTCGATGTTGCCATTGGATGGATAGACGCGACAGGAACACGAATGGGAGGGGGATTGCTTGGATGGATTTTTTTTGATTTTTTTTTTTTTTTTTTTTTGGGTTGCCTAGAATCGTAGACGGTCATGTCCGGGGGTGGTATGGTGGTGATTGAAGTTCGTTAAGGTATTCACACCGGCCGATCTGTTGCGCTGGATGCCGACATGGAGGGAGTCCAGTCGAGGCGGTGCCGAGATTCTACCTACTGTAGGAGGAGGGCCAGCGGTAGCGGGATCTGGGAGATGGAGATGGAGAAGATTTTGGTTCGGTGATGGATTCGGGTTCGGCGGAAACTTGCAACCCCCGGAGGAGCAGGAGGAGCGACGGGATGGAAGCAAAGCACTGGGATGGGCGCTGGTGGCGGCATTTTTGTTTTTTTTTGTTTTTTTTTTTCCCCGAGTGTCCGAACGCTACTAGGCTACATTTTGACGATACCTAATTACGTTATTAGTGACAATGGCAGAACATGATTCAATGTGAACGATGGTCGCGGATATGAAACAGGGTAAACTCGTACATACCTATACGAGGAAGGGGGGGGCTGGACGCGGGATAAGGACCCCTAGGTACCTACCATCAATGGGTGAAGATTGGATGTAGGTAAGTAAGGACGGGAGATTTCCTGCCAAAAATGAAGACTCCCACCGACCGGTCGACCCTCTTTGCGCGGAGAAACCTTAACCAAGCGCGCCCTCTTCTTCCTACCTAGTTTCTTCCTAATCAACCATCACCTTGCCTAAGAGCTTGACTTCCCGCACCGCCCCTAATGTCCTCGCGCACCCTTTTTGACTTGATGCACCGCCATGACAGCTGACATAGTTTTCAATCGTTTTTATATGAAAATTTCGATATTTTCAATGTTTTGAGCATAGCGGTACGCTAAGTCAACCGCTGTATACTAAGTCGATCGCTATCGCGGTCGCGGTGGCTGTCGTAGTCGTTGTCGTTGTTACCGTCGTTGTCGCATTTGCTATCGCGGTCGCTATCGCTGGCGATGGCGGTATGGAAGCTAAGTTGTGTTGTGTTGAAATGTGGCGAAATCGCTAAGTTTTGTTTGCCGGTGGCTGAATATTTGAAATATTTTACGGATTGATTTTACCATACAAAACGGGGTGCTTTACATGTCAGCTATCATTCAACTATCGGGTGGAGTAAGTGCGGTGCATCAAGTCAAAAAAGGGTGCGCGAGGACATTAGGGGCGGTGCGGGAAGTCAAGCTCTTGCCTAAAGATCCAGTTTTAACCAGACGAGTTGCAATGGTCCCTATCGTAATCGGCGTCAAGCACATCCATCTCCATCTCCATGTCCATCTCCATCATCTCCATCTCCCACTTTGTCAACATAAAGTCTCCGTTTTGTGATCTTGCTAATGCCGGTGCCGGTGCCGCCGTAGACACCGGGTTGCTATCAGCAATACACCCGTTTCGGTCACAAAAGGCAATGATTTGTGCCCATTCCGTTCCTTCTTCTTCTTCTTCTCTTCCCTTCGTTCCCGCCGTTTTGGGACATGGAGTCGGGGTTTCCTTCATGTTATCTTTCTCCTTCTCTTGTTTCGCCTTCTTCTTAGTATGCCTACCACCATTGTCCTGACTATTAGCGTCTTCTTTCTGGGACGTGGAGCCACTTTCTTGGCCTTCAGAGTTATCGTCGTCGTCGTCGTCTGAGTCCTCTTCCTGTTTTTCCTTATTATTAGAGTTCTGATCCTCTTCTTTGTCAGGCATCATAACCTCCCTACTCCCCAAAATGATCAACCCGAATTTTGCCCTCGTCAGAGCCACATTGAGTTTATTCCTTATCCCTCCACCCGCCGCACCCGCCGTCGCACCATTTTCCCTGCCAACCCTTCCCATTCTTCCTGTACGACCCGGCAAAACCCCCCACCCCAACGCCCGATCCCTCTCCACAAACCTTTTTCTTGACCTCGTCACACACAAGATGACCACCCCGTGCTCCAACCCCTGAAACGCCTCCGTCGGCCCCACATTCACCTCCCACATCATGCCGTACATCTCCGACCTAATCAAGCTTCTTATCAGCCTGACCTGCGCCTTGAACGGGCTCATGATACATATCTCTTTCTGCATCACCAGTCCCGACCGGAAAAGACTTGCCGCGTACTGGCAAGCCAGGTGCGCTTCTCCGATGTTGAACCACCCTCCCGTGGTTTCGGTTGCGCTACTTAAAGAGGGGGCTTCCAAGTCGTCGGGCGACCGGTTATCATGATAAAGAATAGGCCACCTCCTCCCGTGCCGCCCCCGCCAGCCAGCCCATTCCTCCAGCCGGTTGCGTTCCTGCTCGTCCGCCTCGGCGACTAACGTGTCGAAATAAAAAAGCTGTGAAGGCATGGCCAGGATGGCCGGGTGGGAGCGGTAGTTCCGTATCAGGTTTGTGAAGGGCGGACGCAAGATGGGGAGGAGGTCAGGGTGGAGTTGGTATTGCTGTTTTGGCGGCTGGGCGTCTTTACCATGTAAGCGGCGGGCTAAGGGGTGGTTGGAGTAGACGGGCCGTTTGAACAGGCGAGCGAAGAGGGATTGTTGGAGGGGAGTGCAAGGGCAGGAAGTGCGCGGGTTGAGCTGTTGTTCGTCGCCGGCCATGATCACGAGGGGGGTGAAGAGGGGAGAGGGACCTTTTAGGGGCGGGGAGACAACGTGAAGAGGGATGAGAGCTTCGGGCTCCATGGCTTGGGCGGCTTCGTCGATCAGGAGGGCGGACCAGTGTAGACGAGCGCTTTTTGTGGGTGGGGGTGACAGGGTAGGGTGGATTTGTTGATGTAAAGACGAGGAGACGGTGTAGAGGTCCGAGTTGGTCAGACGGGCGTACATGAGCATGGAGGCGTCTCGGCAGGAGGTGACGATGATGCGGTAGGACATGAGTTGGGCGAAGGGGGGAAGGGCGAAGACGTCGTTTTGGATGTAGCAGTAGGGGAGAAGATTGCTTAAAACCTCGCGGGAGTCGCGGGTTGGTCGGTTGAGACGAAAGAGTTCTTTGCGGTTCATGGATTTCGACAGACGGTCGGCCAAAGTGTCGGCTGCTGGTTCGGACGGGGCGCAGACGAGGATGTGAGAGCAACCGGGGACGTTGCGGACCAGTTGCAGGGCGATCTCGATCATGGTCTTGGTCTTGCCGGTTCCGGGCGGACCCGAGATGAGATAGGGCATGGTGCCGTAGTTCTGACAGAGAACCGAATCGACCGCGATACGTTGTTCGTAATTCAAGGATTCGTCAAAACGCAAACTGTTGTAGTGTTCCAACCAGTTGACTATATTGGTCTGGGAATTGCAGTCTGCTTCGGTCGGGAACAGCATCGACTTTTTCCAGTAGACATTGGTGGTGGACAGGCCATCCGTCTTGTTGTTGGGTCTCGCGGAGCCGTTGTTTCTGGTGACCTCGTCGATGAAGGAATCCAGGGCGTCAAAGTCATTTCTAAGGACTTGTTCGGCCAGATCCAGCGACTCGGTGATATGTGGAAGCACGTCGATCATGGGCGTGTACCGGGCCATGGGCACCAAGAACTGAATGTTGAACTTGACAACAAACTGGGTCGGCCAAGGCGGTATCATGGTAGGAGTAACGACTTGGGCGGTGTGATGGGTGATTCCGCCTACTCGTAAGACGAGGGTCTCTGTTGCTCTGACCACTGCCGAGACGCGGGCATTGTAGATGTATCCTGTCCACGGGAAGAAGTTGGATTCCGAGTGAGCGCCGTAGTCGAACCGTAACTGGCGGAGCTGTACCTCGTCGTCCACCTCGACATTTGGGGTGTTCTCCCGAAGTCCTGGGACTGTGATGGTTACCGTTGGTTCGTTTGGGTCATTGAAATTTAGTAATCCCGTGTGGCCGTACAGGGAGTAAGAAGCGTTCTCTTTTCTTTGGTAACCAAGTTCGACCTCGAGCAGGGACCGGAAGTATTTCTCGTAGCATTGTGGTGACAGAAAGGGGGATTCGGAAGGATTGTCGGCGAAGGTTGGCCGAGGAAGGGCGGGCAAAAGACTTGTGGGCAGAAGGCCGGAGATATACTGGAAATAGTCGATAATGGTCTTTGGGAAGGTGTCGACGGCGGTGCCGGGACACTCGTTGATCTGCCTTAGGGCTGTTGGCACGAAGGATGGGGCGTAAACGTCGAAGCCCCGAGCGTAGTGTTCATCGGCATCAAAGGCTGGAGGGGTCGACCCGGGTGGTGGGGGAACCCAGGGGACTTGTGCGAGCTTTGCTTTCGGTTTCGGGGCCCCATGCTTGGATTTTCCCTTGACGCCATGGCCTACCATGTTGGTAGGTGGTGTTGGGACAGGACGCTCTTCTGTTCCCGTCTCGGGGTTGACGATGCGCAGTGCCTTGGACTGTTTTGGCGGGACAGTGAAGAAGGACATTTTGGTATGTGGACTGAGATGTCGTCAGTTTAGCTGTTGGAGGTTTATACGCAGTTGAGTCTGCCCATAGATCGGAATATAATCGGCTCTAGATGATTTTGAAGACCGACCTGGGAGAGGTGACCTTCACCCTACCTCTACTGATAAAGAGATGCGTGCCGTAAATGACGAGATGCCGAGGTCCAGTGTCAGTGTGGCTCGATGCCTTCATGGACGTTTCGGGCAATCTGAGAACCACAAAGGTCCAGCGAGAAGAGGGGAGAGATTGAGCGGAGGGGAAGAGTTGTAGTCGTCTCCCATAACTTGGGTGAAAACAGGTTGAGTTGAAGGTTGGGCCGAGAATTGCACTGCCCTGCCTGCCACATGAAACACAGTTAAGCTGCCTGCCGCCCGCGCAGCTCATTGCAGCCTAACAATTTTGTCCAACGGGCGCCTGCAGCCCACTAACGATTGGCGTGACAGGCCTCCCACATGGCCGAGCCATCCCGCTGGAATGACGGGATAGGCGCCCAGGTTAAGGTGCACCAGTGCATTCTTCACATCCTCTCGTCCGGATTAGTAGGACATGATTGCTTTTGGGGGGTGTCTTCCCGTCAGTCCGTTCTCATGTTTGTTTCATCCAAACACACATCAAATTAATGGCATCTCCAACTTTAAAAAAGAAACACTCAAAACGCTCAAACACGCTTGCTCGCTCGCTCGCTCGCTCATAACCTCTCCGAAATCGTCTCCAAAAACCTCACCTCTTCCGGCCGCAGATTGAGACCCTCGGGTATCTCCACGCGTCCCCTCGTGATCACCACCCTCAGTCCCGGTCCTCCATCATCATCATCATTCTCACCATCATCCCCCGACTCCGTCGTCGACGTCGACATCTGCGCTTCCATGTCGATATCCGCGACCCCATCTCCTCGGGCTTCTCCAAGGCGCTCATCACTCGTACTCGTCCCTTTCATATTATTCACCGTCTCTTCGCTTCCACTCCCCCCTTTACCTTGTGCCGCCCCCTTCTCCCTCTCCTTCTCCCTCCCACCCTTCCCCTTCATCTTCCCCCCCCAGAAAGCCCCCGTCTCCTCCGGACTCCACCAATAAAACGGAAACCTCCTCCGCAAGTTATTCACCACCAACGCACAGCAAAGCATAATCGCACACCCCAGCATCACCGGCGCAATCAGGAACCACCCCAGCCCCTGCACCTTATCGTCCAGCACAGCCATCAGCGCCGTCGCCCCCGCGGGCGGATGGACCGTTCCCGTCAGCGCCATGACGGCCGTTGCCGAGGCGCAGGCCAGCGCGGCGCCCAGCCACCGGATGGATTCGAAATGCGGCGACAAGGCAAACAGTTTGGCGGTGGAGATGCCGACTATGCAAGAAAAAAGCTGGCCGAGGATGGCGTTGCGCGGTTGCGAGAGGGGGGATTCGATGGCGTAGAATTCTAGGACTGCTGCTGCGCCCTGTTTTGTGGTTTTGGTTTTGGTTAGCACTTTTGTTCTGTTCGTGGCAGGTACCCAAGGTAAGGTAGAGATGATTTGGTTCCTAGGGTGGGTGGGTTATATCCCAAGGGATGCATGCATGCCCCTGATCAAATGGCAGCGCATTGAAATCCGTGGGACAGGACAGACAGGATGGGATGAAATGGGATGAAATGGGACGGTGCAGTGTTGACGTAGTGCAAATCCATTCGGGGACAGGATCCCGTCGATGTGTCGCCACCATCGCTGCTTGTCGCCCCATTGCCCATCGCCCCATCGTAGCAGCCGCCGCCAACCGCCGCCCACCACCAAAAACCCATTCCTCATTTTTTTTTTTTCCCCAAGCTACCTTAGGTAGGTAGGTATTCACTTCCTTCCGATACCCAAAAATACGTACCTAACCACAACCACACCCACCCATCTCATCACCAAAGGAAGGAACCAAAAAATAACAAAATAACAGAACAAAAAAAAAAAAAAAAAAAAACTTACAAAACTCCCCACAACAACCGGCCCTCCCCTCTCCCTAAACCCCTCATAATACTCCCCCACCGCCGCAATAACCGTCAACGTGGCAAAAATCCCCACAAACGCAAAAAATATCACCGCCACATTCCCCGGTGGCTTCTTAAGTGGTCGCTTGGCATCTCGATATCCCAAAAAGTAAGCGACGGGTGTCGGGAAGTGATGTAGTACCGAGGCAGGCACAAACGGGTTTAGGTAGCGGTCTGTGTCTAGATGCCAGGTTGTTGGGGGGGTGCGGTACCATTTTGGTGGGTTGGTGGGTTTGGGCATTGTGTTGTGTTCTGGGGGCTGGGTTCTGGCTTGTGTTCTAGTTCTGGGTGGGTTGGGTGGGCCGAGGTGAAGTGAAGTTTGGTCTTGGTCTTGGTCTTGGTCCTCCGGGTCTGGTCCGGGTCGGCGCGCGGGTTCGGTCGGACACGGACTGGACACGGACACGGATACGGGGTTTGTGGAACTTTTGGTCTTGGTCTCTCGGCTCGGGGTGGAGGAGCTCCGGGTCCGTGGTTGCGGAATTATGGTGGAATGGTGTCAAGGTGGAACACCGGGATGGGATAATACCTCCCGTCCTATCGGGGAGTAGGTAGACTCGACTCGACGGCAGTGGTGTGTCGTGTCGTTGTGGAACCTAGGTACTCTCGTCTCGTTAAGGTACGGTACGGTATCGTAGGCAGGCCAAAGGGCACGGGTGGAACGGAACTCGAGATTCGGTGTAGCGCAGCGCCCAGACGGGATGTGAAACGAGGAATTCGGGATGGGAGTATGTAAGCGCGAAATTCGGGATGCGAGTATGTAAGCGCCGGAATGCTGCCTGCTGTGTATGCATGCAGGTATCGCTGCTGCCGAAGGAATCGATGTCGAAATCGAAAAACTGAAAAACAGAACCTGGAACAAAAAGCAGAAAAACAAGGAAGGTCAAGTCCAAATAGACTAACCAGGTGCACCGCCGTGTTATATTCCCCTTCCCCTTCCAATCCCGTTGACCGCTAACAAAAACTTGCTTTCCAAGCCACCAATCTTTTTTCTTTACTCTCGATCCAATCGCTGACGGGGTCAACTCTCCGATCCGATCTGCCCGGTACCTCGAGAAAACAAACACCGAACCGGAGCGAACATGTGTGGTCAAAATAAGGTGCTGTCTCGGTGTGTTTGTGTTCCCATGATCTCATCATCCGATGGGTCCAGAGGCACATGCATGCAATTGGGTCCGGTTGCTAAGGGCGGGGATCCACTGGACTTATACCTAGTGATCCGCTATAATCAGGCACTCAAGGGCGCTGGCTGAGTCTCTGAGAGGTCCCGTCGTTGTTAGGGGACGGCCGGCGGGGGGAGCACGAGCCAAGGGCACGCCAGGCTGGGAAGGCGAATGGAAATGATGAAAGGAAAGAGAAAAAAGGAGGCAAAAAACGCTGATCCTTTTAGTAAATAACCGACCGTGACAAGGTCATGGCGATCGGCGTCGGGATCTCGGGCATCGGAGAATGAGAGAGATGAAAAACTAAAAAGCATCAGACGGGAGCGAAGCGGAGACATGCTTGCTGTCTTATACATACATAACTACAGGTACCTAGTAAATGTCAACCCTACCTAGACGAACTAGAAAAGCAGAAACCAGAGAACCCAAAAAAAAAAAAAAAAAAAAAAAAAAAAGAAAAGCAGCAAACCGTGCATAGAAATGGCGTCTTCGTCACACCCCTTCTTCCTCGTATAAACCATAAAGCGAAGATAAGAAATATATTAACAACAGCCACAACAGGGGCCAAACATCGCCAAAGCATGGCCCACAGTGTCCGATCCGTCCCCATTCATTCGGCGGCGACGACAAAACTACCAAAAAAAAAAAAAAAAAAACTAAGCGACATATGAAAGTGATGCTCGCTGTGACCAAAACATTCAAAAGCCCAAGGATTGATTCCCTGAACCAACCGCCAAAGAAAATATGCACCCTCGACCCAAGTTGACTTGCTGTGTGTTGTTTCCAACGGTGAGCAAAGACCGCACACCCACCCCAGCCGTCCTCCAGGGCTCCGGGGGTCTCACGGGCAGTCAGATTTGCTAACAGAAACTCCGAATCAGGCTTAGCGGCCGCCTTTCCCTTGATTGATCATGCCCGAGTGTCCGTGCTACCGGCCACCACCCGGTTCGGTCCCGCACCGCTATCTCCGCGGAGCTTCCCGCCCGGCCGCCGTTCCTGTAGCCCTGCAAGGTTTTGGCGGCGTTCCCAATCATAAATTCGTTTCTGAACCCAATTCACCAGCGATCCTGGTTTTAAACCCCCTTTCAAAAGGAGACCTAGTATCTCGTCCCCCGCCCTACGCTGCGTACGTTGGATAAATACTATGGTGAGGGTCAAAGGCGTTCGACCTTTGTATGGCGCCTCAACGTCCGCACCCAACTCCACAAGTAGCTTTATCACCTTGATCATCTGCTCCTCTTTGGCTTTCAGCTTTCTCAGGGCCATGGCCACTAGAGGCTTGCTGCGCATGTTGGCTCCTCTGCTCGCCAAGTACCGTGTACCCTCCAAATCATAGCGCTCAACCGATATCGTGAGCGCGGTTTGGCCCTGGCCGTTTTCAAGATCTATGTCTGCGCCCAAGTCGATCAATAGGCTTATTATACTCTCCTTCATCTGACCTTGCACGGCCGTGGCCACAAGGGGTTTACTTTGCATGTTGGCCCCTCTACTTGCCAACCACCGAATGTGACTCGGGTCTTGTCGTTTGAGTGATGCCAGAAGCGCCGTCTCCCCCGATGGGCTTTCATACTCGATATCTGCGCCGGCATCGAGTAGCAGTTCGTAGACAGGAATATCCGCGTAGTGTAGAAGAGGCGTCAGCCCGTCATGATCAGCATGATTGGGATTGGCACCCATTTTCAGCAAAAGAGCGACATTATCTTTATTGTTTTGGCCCACAGCCCAAGTCAAAGCTGTCCAGCCGCGATCATCACTTCTTGCGAGGTCTGCACCGGCCTCGAGAAGCAGTTGTAAGAATGATACGTCTCTGACCCCAGCAGCTGCCTGCAATGGCGTAGTCGAGCTTCGTGAACCATCCGTCCAGTCAACGTTGATCGGTCCTGCATGTATGACTATCTGTGCAGCAGCTGTAACTTCGGGCTCTGAACAACGTGGTTCCCATTCGGAACTACCGACGGATTCAGAGTCGTAATGGGAGTACGTTTCGGGGAGGTCCCAGTTTGCCAGCTCGAACAAGACTTCTCCTCTACATTCTTTGTCCGAGAACTCGAGGAAGGTATCGAGCACTAGGCGCATAACGTCGATGTTGGGAAACCGTGCAGCAGTAACCAGCCATCTTCGTACCAGTTGACGGTCAGTCTTCGCAGCACACACTTGGTCTAACAGAAGCAGAGCAATATCCTCATGATCATGAATCAGAGCTTCCTCCAAAGCATGGGGTACAGGGGAGGCGCCTTCGTGGAATAAAAATCGAACCATGGCCATATGACCTTGTCGCGCAGCGAAGCAAACGGCGTCTGACAAATGGTCGGGGTGATAAATGAGCCCACGCTCACAAAGCATTTCGGCGATAGTTAAATTTCCATGCAGAGCGGCCCAGGAAATAGGAACCCGAGGAAGCCTGCCATCAATAGGGCAGGGAAGATCCTTCACCTCAGGATATTGGGCGAGATTCATAAGCATATTGTCTGAGCCGTTTAGTAGAAGCCGCAGGATATCTTCATGGTTGCCACGAGCCGCTTCTTCGACCAGTGTACTCAAAATGGGACCGCAGCTTGGTATAGTTGCAGGTGAGCCGGTCGTAATGCTTGTTGAATCAGCTCTGTCCCAAAGAACCTCAAGGAGAACTTTTAGGTCATGCTTTACTGATAGATGCAAAACGGTAGGTCCATGACGCCAGTTGAATTCCTCCCCAATACCAGGCGATATCAACTTGACGAGTCTATTCTCCATTTCGATTAAGATGGCTGATGTCCACAACTCGAAGGGCCAGCCTGTCTCAATCACTGAACGGTCGTACGCACAGGTCTGCTTGGCATGTGTGCTCCAACAGAGTAAGGCATAGTCAAGCATGGGGAAGCAGTTGATCAGTGAATAACGTAAATCATCAACCTCCCAGTCCCCATAAAAACCCTCGGGCCCTGCTGGGTCGGTGATTTCTCGCCAAAGCTGGGAAGTTTCGCTGTGACTGGCATGGTATTCTACCACCTCTTTCATTGTCAGCAAGTGAAGACAGGCTTTAGTCAAACGGAGGTTCGCCACTGCAATTGCTTGCCTGGGCGTTGTTGACGTTTTATCCAGCGCCTTGAGGCCCTGATCGAGGAAGAAGTCTTTGACCGACTGATGAATGAACTGGGCGGTGTAGCACTTTCCAACTCTCGGAATTGGATCTTCGTCACTCCATGACAGAGGGGGCATAACACATGGATGATTGGCCCATTCTGATGAGATCACTTCGACAAGACCGCAACTGAGGGTTTGTATTTGTCGCCTTACACCGTCGAGATGTTCGACGTAGTTTTTGGATTGCCGGCATTCATGTATAGACCGTTGGGGGGACTCAGGGTTGAATGCCAAAGCCCATTGCAATTCGTCCAGTCTCAACGGCCGGGTTGCGAAACATACCCATTGTATCAACCACAGCGAGTTTGGCCCCATATCTCGCAAGATCTCTTGATAGAGGGTTTCAAGAGTCTTCGGAATCGCGTGTATTTCGGCCTCCATTCTTTTGAGTCCGGCGCCCTCACGGTGAAGCTTCAGCACCCGGGCCACAACCAAAGAAGCCCATAGGAACACGCCGTTTGCACCATCCCTGATAAGCTTGGGTATAATCGATGACGTTATGTCCGATGTCGTATAGTGGGAAAGTTTTGTCTCAACGAAGCTAGCAATGTCATTGCCATTCTCCTTCTCAAGGTTGATTTCCATAACATCGTGTTCCTCGTTGATGATAGGATAATAACGGCAAGAGAAGCAGAGATGAAACTGGGATATAGGATGGCTCCCAGGGCTTGTAGTCCCATTACGATTGCTCATATCAGCACAAATGTCTTGAAAGATCGATTTGAACGTTTGAACGACCTTGATGGCGCACTCCTCGCCAAGTTCGTCCAACGCATCGATGTAGATCCATACCGGACGCCGTGCTGTTAAGGGCAGAAGACAGGACTTGAGGCTCTTCAAAAGCTCTCTCTCATGCCACTGCCAGGCCCCGCTGACTTTGCCAAAACTTTTGCACTTTTCATCAAAAGTGGCAATCAACTGCGGCAAAGAGTGCGGTTCGTGAGATAGGATTTGGTGAAGAAGAGCACGGAAGAGACCCGCTGGTGTCTTCTGAAGTTCATCACCACGCGCGTGGATGAAGAATGAGAGGACAAGAGGATTGTCATTTCCAGCTGCAGCTGCGGTTTTGCCATGTTCAAAGGCGTACTTTGTGAGTGTGGACTTCCCGACACCGGGGTTCCCCATGATCCATAGCAGTCCCTGAGGGATCTCCATCCATCTCTTGTACGTAGGATGTTTAAGGAACCACATGCAAGTGCCACTTGCGGCCGGCTCGATGTCCTGGAATCGGTCACGCATGGTTGGAAAGGCGAGCGACTGGAGGCATTCTTGCCATGAGGTTGGGGGAAGCGATGGTTCGGGTATTAGGGGCACCTCTTCGGCAGGGGCTGGGTGCTGTTCCCCCAGAGGGACTGGATGGACACCATCCACAGAGACTGGGTGTACTTCTTCCACTGGGGCTGCAAGTGACACTAGAGCTCCTTTGACGGTCAGTCCATTTGCAAATAAGACATGCCTGCCCACAGAATCTGACGACTGACCTTGCAAATTTCCGCCCTGATTAACTTCTTTATCCATGAGTGGTATCTGTACCCATTCGGAAAGGACATTCCAAACCCTGACGAACCCAGTATCGGCATGTGACGAAAACTTGACCATGTTTCGATGATTGGCATGAATGGAGATGGCACTGTGTCCATCAATAGTCGCAGAAGCCTTGGGGACCACCAGCTTTTTTCCTACCATCGGCAGCTCCTCGAAGAAGCATTGGACTCGGATCTCGTTGTCACCTTGGGCCTTGGCAGGCGGAACCATTCTGAAAAACGAGGTGTTGATATCATCTAGGAGCTCACTACTCGTGCCGAGTACGTCCAACAGGGCCTTGTTACTAGACTTGAAGAATCCCAGCACAGACACAGGCATCTGCGCCATTTCTGCGAATGGTGATCCCCGATGGGGAGTGCCCATGAAAATGATTCCACGAGTGTTCTCAAAGATTTCGCGGTGATGTTGGAGGTCACTAGCGCGCGAGATGAGAAGAGCCTTCTTGCATACCAGACCACCCAAGCTATGTGCGACGAAGATAACGGGACGTCGTGTAGCTGCGGCATTGCTCCTGGCTCTGTCACCGACGAGGTCGTTGATCAGATTATGTGCGTGGTCGCTCAAGCGGTTTGAGGAAGCACCTGATGCGCCCCGGGCCATTACATACGCGTCGTAACCATATGTCAAAATGCGCGCGCTGGGAAGCTTTGGGGGGAGGAGCTTCTTTGGCCATGGTTCTGACTGTCCGTCAGCTGTCCAGGTGTGATTTCGGTCGCCGGTCAGACCGTGGATAAAGCAGATATCAACCGCGGCATTCTCGCAATCGTGCCACACTTCAATACCGTCGGGAAAGATTGGAGGATTTAGAGATTTGTCCGCTTTTCTCGTGGGCCTGAGACCGCCGGAAAAGAAGACTGGTGGGGAAGAGGACCGTGAACTTAGAGACGCGTCGGTAAAATCACTCGTGACTGTGAGCTGCGAGGCCTTGACGGAATCCGGAGGTGCTGTATCAAATGGAGCCTGTTTTGATTTCCGTGAAGGGCGGAATATATCTCGTAGGGACGGCATGGTCGCTCAACGGCAGGAAGCAGTGAGGGTTTGTCGTATCAATGCCGGGACATTGAGGAGCATATTTTTGGCGTGAGAAATATAACCTGACAGACAGCTGAAGATGAGAACCGGGGGCGGGTTCACGGAAGGCGACGAGACGACCAGGGCCATGATCGTGTCCAATCCGAGCTGTCGATGTGGCGGAAACGCATGGCGGGATGCTACATGGCGAGTGGTCGTTAACGTACAATCTAATACTGGTTTGTTTGTTAGCTCGGTACGCCTGGTCTACTGGACAAAATGGCTCTGTACGGTTCAAAAGGGCTCTAATGAAAATCAATATCGTATATCAAACTCACCAAAACAGTATATGCAAGGTAAGATACGCCTTGATTATTGAACGAAACGAATCATCAAGGTGTCAAAACGCCTAAGGAAGTTGATTCGAGGTCTCGAGCTAACAAACAAACCAGTATTAGATTGTAAAGATAATCACATATGGGCAGCCCGATCCTACCAGTCGTGTCGGCCAAGCAAGGCCCTGCACTGCGTTGGGCAGCAGCGGATACAGTGCATCACCATGTGTCGAGGATGAAGTTGCTGACATTGGGGCAAGAAGGACACAGATCAATTGGCCCAATTAAGGGTTGTGCGGGTTCTGGCATTTTGAGAGAAGGTGGAAGGGCAGAAAATCGAACATTTTAACAACGGTGGATCGTGAGCGAAGTTGACGAGAATAAGTCAGATGGGTATAGTCAAAGAGGAGGAAATTCGTGGGAAGAGAAACCACTGCACTCTGAGAGGAGAGAAAAACGAAGACTGAGTCGACGTAATCAGCAGCATAGTCGGGTCCCTTTCACTTTCCGTCAAAGTCACAATGGAAGTGAGGAAGGAGCAACTGAGCTGCAGATGTTGTAACCATACTCGTCTGGGCTCGAATCTTTCAGACCCAATGCGGCAGGGCCAAGGGGTGTGACAGGCGATTCGAGCCCACACGCGAGTACAGTAGGTACTTATTCAAATCTCGGCACATGATGATATCTGTTAGTGGTTCGGGGTGGGCTTTGCGGGAATTGTTAACGCAGGTCATCGTAGTCCTTAATGTTGAGGTAATCGCAACAGATATGCCCGTGGGACTGAGCGGGAACCAGGAACACTAGCAGTTTGCTGTGTGACTTACCAGCGAAAGTGTTAATGACCCCCTTTCAGACTCGGAACCAAGCACCTCCAAATGTCTGTAATAATGGAAGATGCTCCCTCTCCAATTCATTATGACAGCGTATCAAGCAGATCTGAAGATGAAGAGGTGCATGTCGGACCTCTGGCTGGCATGAATTAAAAAGAGACGGGCAGCAGGACTGTCCCACCCAGGATCACCCCACTATAAAACCGTGGTGCTCAATTACCCCACACATTCCTTTCCTAGGTCCAGCCAAATCATTTTCCACTTCGTCATTTGTCGATCGACTGAATTTGACCATTTGCACCACCACCACCACCATCACCACGACGATTGTGAGACCGCAACATTGCGGACAAATACGACGTCGAAACCACCTACCAATACGACGAGCACCTAGATATAGTGACGCACTCTAGTCCACCTAGTACGCGGGGGATGCACGCTCCCCATTAGCAGCAATCCGACCGACACATATCGATACCGGCGTATAACCTACCTACCTCCTCGCCGAATTTACCTCTCGACCTACCGATTCCCAAACCCCATCACCAATCAAGCCATCACACAACCGCCCAAAATGCGCTTCACAAACCCCAAACACTCCCTCTCAACAGTCGACCCCTCGGGAGAGACGTCCGTGTCCCTCCTCCCAACGACGCCCGAAGACATGTGGCACGCGCACAACCTCATCGGCGAGTCGGACCTCCTGCGCGCGCACGCCATCCGCAAAGTCGTCACCACCTCGTCCACCGGTTCTACCACTTCGGACCGCGTGCACACGGACCTGACGATCCGGGTGCAATCCGTCTTCTTCGACCCGGCCGCATCGTCGCTCCACGTGTCGGGCACCGTCTGCCAAGAGAACCAATACGTGAGCCTTGGGCAGCACCACACGCTCGATCTCGAACTAAACAGGCCCTTTTCGTTGTGGAAGCGGTCAGGCTGGGACTCGGTCGCGCTGAAAATGCTCGAAGAGGCGGTGGCGGAGGACACGGGCGAGGCCATGTGCGCGGTCGTCATGCAGGAAGGGCTGGCGAATATCTGTCTGATCACGGACTTCCAGACGGTGGTGAAGCAGCGGGTTGAGAGCAACATCCCGAAGAAGCGGGCGGGCGGGTCGGCGAGCCAGGGCGGGATGACGAGCTTTTACGAGAAGACGCTGGCGACGCTGCTCAGGACGGTCGATTTCACGGCGCCGCGGCCCTTGCTGCTGTGCAGCCCGGGCTTTGTGGCGCAGGATTTCAGGGCGTACATGCAGAGCGAGGGGCAAAAGAGGACGGACAAGAGGCTGCAGAGGATAGCCAGGGATGCGGTGGTTGTGCACAGCAGTACCGGGTATGTGCACAGCTTGAATGAGATCCTGAAGAGTCCGGAGGTGCAGGCGACGATGCGGGATAAGCGGTTTACGGGTGAGACGTCGTTGATGGATCAGCTGTATGAGCGGCTGAGGAAGGATGATGGACGGGCGTGGTATGGTGCGAAGCCGGTGGAGAGGGCGGTCAAGGAGGGTGCGGTGGGACGGGGAGGAGGTGTGTTGTTGATTAATAACAAGTTTTTCAGGAGTCTGGATATCAAGACCAGGAAGAGGTTTGTGGCGTTGGTGGATAAGGTCAAGGAGGATGGAGGGGAGGCGAGGGTGCTCAGCAGTGATCACGAGAGTGGGCAGAGACTGGATGCGCTGGGAGGGATTGCGGCCATACTTACGTATCCGATTTTTGATTTGGATGAGGACGAGGTGGAGGAGGGTGATGATGGGGAGGAAGGGGGTGAGGCTGCTGAGGAGGGAGCAATGATTATATGAGGGAAGGTTTGGTGGTTGTTTTCAAGGTTGCAGCGAAAATTACAGCTCTATTGATAGTATTGATGGTATTGATGGTATTGATGGTGATGATGTTGTTAATGGTATTGGTGGTAATATATTACTACCCTTCTATGCGAGCCTAGTACTCGCAGCTGACAGGGAACCTTTTTCAACGAAACTTTGGATATCCGACCTACCGGTACGTCACATTTGGACTTCGGTAGGCGATGCAACTGAAAGCTTTGGTGTTTTCTTGTTATTCTCCGCTTCTCGGAAGGGACCAAATTCTCAAACACAACGACCGACGTCATTTCCAAACAAGTATTGGCATGTGCTTTGTGGGGCAAATGTGCAATCTAATTGGAGCAATCTGATTGGAGCGCATTCCTGCGGCTGGTTCCCGGTGACATGTCTCCATCAACTTGATTAGCAGAGTTCGTTTCGGGAAACAAAAGCTCAGCTGTAGCTCAAGCTCCTCAAGGTACTTTTTGTTGTGAATCAACTCTGAAGAGGGTAGAAGGACGCAAAGAGTAAAAAGTCGACCCCTCCATCTCTCCGCAATGTGGCTGCATCAGGTGACACCCATTACGCCCGGCACATCCGACTTTGTGCTTTCTCGTGCCTGCGGCTGCCGTTATACAAGTTTGCATCTTTCCCATCCACCACCGTTCCAGCCAGCACCACGGCATTGTCTCACCACCCCTCGGAAAACATCAAAATCCGACAGGGTAGAAATCGATAATCGCAATTCCGTGGAGGAGAACAACAATATCTCAGATGAAAGAAAGACCCATCACCCCCCAAAATCAAAGCATCACCCGTCGGAAAACTTCAAAATCCAACAAGAGGTAGAAATCGGGCCGAGTCAGTCCCGTCGGTAAACGGCATCTCGCCAAGTCCGACAGACAGTCTTGGCACGACATCATCTTTCCCCGGGCCGGCATCAATTCGACTGTGTGATCCCCGCTCCTGCCGAGAAAGTGGAAGGCAGAAAGAACCCTGACGGACACAGCTGAACTGGCAAGAGGTCCACAGCGCCCTGAATGCAGCCCCTTGAACTCCATCTCAAAGTGGACTCTTTCAGGGCACTTTCAGCGGGACTCCAGCGTGGCGGGGACCTGGACTCCATCCAGTCTGCCCGTGCCTGCCTCGCCGCCGACCGACCGACGACTCGCAGCTGATGGGCTCTTGACATTTCTTCCTACCTACGTAGTCAGGGGCTTGTTCAACCGGGACGAAATAGACGACTAATTACCTACAGGAACACGGTACGCCAACGACAAGAGACGAAAGACACAAGCGAAAACAAGCGAACCTACCTAGAGGTAGGGAAAAACGTGGCACTCGCACACCCGGGTTATAGTAGCGCTACAATTTAATCCCATCTCGAGCCCGTCAAGAACCCGGAAGGACAGACAAGAATGTCAAGCACGACCAGAAAGACCAAGCGAGCATCATGGCAACCGGGTGATGATTCGGCGGCGCTATCAACCTCGAAAAACAATCATCTTTCTCCTGAGTATGCGCCTGCGCAGGCAACAAACCGATATTCATACGATTCCGATATTCCTAGCACGCACCATCACCCTGCCCACCATGCACACCCTGTCCATCCGAATAATCACCATCTCAAGAACCATCGACACGGTCATGGTTACGGGCGTCACAATGGGCATGGGAAGTACACCAGTCCCTTGGATCCAGATCCAGATCCAGATCCAGGTCCCGAAGAGCTGAAAGTGGTGGAAGAAGGTCGAGGTGAGTTGGAATCGTTTAAAGCATGGCGATCGACCAATTGGTCTTGTTGTGGTTGTGGGTATTGCCAAGCCGCCCATGTCCCTTTTATTTTTGCATTTGTCCCTTTTCGCTTACTTGCTACCCAATTCTCCTCTCCCGGATGTACGTTGCAAGAGGTAGAGGGATTGGCGCATAGACCCCGAGCAAGGAAGGTGCCATGATATGCAACCAACCTGCGGCCTACCAGATATTATTGTCCGAGGCCGTCAGCACTCTGCATGGTGGCCAAAGGGTTGCATTGGCGATCGATCCTTGACGTAGTTGCCCGCCCGTTTCCCCTTTTCCATTATACGCGTATCCCGGCTTTTTGTTTCCCTTTTCCCCTCCCTTATTACGTCGTCTTTACCTTACTTCTCTACCCCAACCTATACGCGTACCTACCTAATATCGAATTCGACGACAACCTAAGCCATGCGGCACAGTGTTGACCAAGCCAACAACGGCGGCACAATCGCACTAGGCACCCACAGCTTGATCCGATCCTCGACCCAAGGCACATCATCATCACCAGCTACCACTCCCGTGCCCATCCCGGGCGCCATCAGACGATCCCTCTCCATATCCGCAAGAGGTTCCTCGTACAATACCCAGGCTACCGCGACCACTCCTGGTTCGTACGCGACCGTCACCGAGCTGTACACTGCAAAAGACCGAGACGACCAACAGCAATACGCGGAAGAGAACGACAGCAACAAGCAGCTCGGATACAATGGCGCCGCTCCTGTCAGCAACACCCATATCTCTACGTCGGTAGCCCAATCGTCAGCCATTGATCCGCTCTCCCAGGTCAGTAGTCATCGTGCACGCAACAGCATGTCATGCATCCTAGATACACGTATAGGTGCAAGACTAACGACCCCCTTTCTAGCAAATATTCATGCGAAGACAAACTGGCGACCTTCCCCAAGGATCCGGATCCTCGAAACCACCGAAACATTTACGCAGTAATTCCAGACCCGACAGCCCGGGCCTGATGTCGAGTGCTGGAGAGGGGTCTGGGATAGGCATAGGCTCCAGAAAGGACTCCGACTTGGGTTCCTCCAAGGCGAACACACCGGCGGGTGATGTCAAGGATAAGAGGTACGCTTTTCTCCCTCTCATTATAACTAACAGGACAAGACAAGACAAGACATGACCAAAGACTGACCATCTTACTGTCCAAAAATAGCAAAAGCAAAAACTTCTTTCTCCGCTCCCTCACCCTCCGCGGCCGATCCAGCTCCTCCAAGTACAACGACTTCGACTCGGATTCCGAAGTCGGCGGCGGCCCCCGCATGGATGGCTCCAACGCCCGCGTCTTCAGCCAAGCCGTCGGCTACACACCTCACCACAAGGAACCACCGCGGTACATACGAACGAAAGCGGCGAATAAAAAGGAAAGAGACTTTGGACGCATGTTTTTGGCGCAGGAGTTGGTGGGGACGCGACCACCTGGCTACAACACGCAAAACACACAGCAAGAGGAAGATGAAACCGACGGTGGGGGTAATAAAGGGGATGCGCCAGGGCAAGGCCAAGGAGGAGGAGGAGGAGAAGCCAACGGAGGCTCCACGCTAACAGTCAGCGTCGCCAGCGCCGGCGGCCACCGCAAAGTCGCCAAAACCGGCGGCGCAATCTGGGCCACGGAATTCAGTCGCGACGGGAAATACTTTGCCGCCGCCGGCAAAGACAAGGTCGTGCGCGTGTGGGCCGTCATTTCCACCCCCGAAGAACGGCGAGCCCGTGAGGAAGAAGAAGCCGCTGCGACTGGAGGAACAACGGGAGAAAGGCTTAGCGCGCCCGTCTTCCGCGACCGCCCCGTCCGCGAGTTCGTGGGACACACGGGCGAAGTGCTGGATTTGTCCTGGTCGAAAAACAACTTCTTGCTGTCCTCGTCAATGGACAAGACTGTTCGACTGTGGCATGTTTCGCGACAGGAATGCCTGTGCACATTCAAACACAAGGATTTCGTCACGAGATTGGCTTTTCACCCCCGCGACGACCGGTTTTTCTTGGCGGGCAGTTTGGATACCATTTTAAGATTGTGGTCGATCCCGGATAAGACGATTGCCTTTTCGGCGCAGTGTCCCGATCTGATCACGGCCGTGGCGTTTTCACCCGATGGCAAGACGGCGATTGCGGGCCTTTTGAATGGCCTGTGTCTCTTTTACGAGACGGAAGGACTGAAACCGCAGGCGCAGGTGCATGTAAGGAGTTCGAGGGGAAAGAATGCAAAGGGGAGTAAGATTACGGGGATTCAGACGATATCTATGCCGCCGCCGGATCCGTTGAAGGAGCAGTCTTCTGGGGCAGAGACTGAGGGAGGACAAGGGGAGGTGAAAGTGCTGATTACGTCGAATGATTCCCGAGTGAGGATATATAACCTTCGCGACAAATCGTTGGAGATCAAACTCAAGGGACACGACAACTCGGTTTCGCAGATCGCGGCTTCTTTCTCGGATGATGGAAAATACATCATTTGCGGATCGGAGGACAAGAAGGCTTTCATCTGGGGATTGAACGGAGGGCAGCAACGCGCGGCATACATGGACAAGGAAAAGAGCCCGTATGAGTACTTTGAGGCCCATGGGGAGATGGTCACCACTGCGGTTTTCGCGCCGACCAAGACGAGGATGTTGTTGGGGCGCAGCGAGGATCCGATCTACGATCTGTGTAATCCGCCACCGGTCGTATTGAGAAGTGCTGGGGAGGAGGAGGCGGCGACTACTAGTGCTGCCGCCAGCCAAACCGAGCTGTCTTCCGAGGACCATCACCAGCCATCATCACAGCCGGTTGCGCCAACGTCAGCGCCGATTCAGAGACCGGAACCTAGTCCGGCGTATATCGCGAGGTCGACGCATTTTGATGGGAACATCATCGTGACGACGGACGATACCGGCATCATCAAGGTGTTTCGCCAGGACTGTGCCTACGCCAAACGCAAAGTTGACAGTTGGGAGACCGGCTCGACCTTCTCTCGCAAGCTGACCTCCCACGGCGGCAGTTTGTACAACGGAAGACTGGGACGAAGCATTAGTGTGTTGTCACGGACTTCGGCAGGGACGGGTAGCGCCGCTCACTCCAGAAGAGGCTCAATCTCCGGAAACAATGCGCCATACATGGTTACCTCACCCGTCTCTCACGCCTCGGCTCTGAACCAGGCTGTCAACGCAGGTAGTGACAGAATCCTCAGTTGGAGAATGGGCATCGAAAATGGCGCCGATGCTGGACCACGTCCCGGAGCCGGAGCAGGACAAGTCGGTACCGCACCCGGTAACAGGTCCTCAGCCATCGTGAACGGCAGTCAAAGATGGTCTGGCGTACACACTCCCACCCATAGCGATCGCTCTCTAAGCCCTGTCCGCCCAATAGCAGCAAGCAACAGAGCTTCCATGCCAGCAGCTGTCTCGGTCCCCAGTACCCCTAATCGCAATGTCAAGGCCAACGGAACCTCTACTCCCAACGGCGCTACGAACGGGTATCCCCACGGTCACTCGCACCTCGCTACCCATACTGAAGCCAACAACCACTTGCTGGGCTCGCCCGCCAACCTCACACCGTTAAATAGGGTAAACACAATGGGCACGGGGACGGAACTGGGTAGTCCGACGAGGTCGGTGCCGATGGATATCACGCCTGAACGGAACCGTCAAGCACGGGAGAGGGAGGAGAAGGAGGGAAGACCAAGCCCGCCTGCGCCTGGGTTTTCTTTTAGGTCAGCCGCTAGGACGGGGACTGGTGAGAAGGAGGAAAGGCGGGGGAGTCAGCCTTTGGATCAAGACCAAGGCCAAGGCGATGGTGCTGGTGCTGGAGGTACAAGTGGTGGGAACGGCAGCAGTGGAGGTATTTCGTTCTGGAATCCGTTGAAGGGCATGACGGGGTGGAAGGTCGGTATTCCTGGGTTTGGGAAGAGCTCGACGGGCAGTTCCGGTCTTGACAAGGAAGGAGCTGGAGCTGGAGCTGGCGGCAACGGCAACGGTGGTGGGAAGGGAAATCATAACAGGAGTATGAGCGCCGGCGTCGTCAAGTCTTCTCACATGCCGTCACCTCTGGCTGCAGCAGAGGAGGAAGAGGCATCACCGTACGGAGTCAGTCCCGGTATCACGCCGTGGGATGTCCCGCTGGGTTCGTCGGTGCAGACTCAGTCCAGCGCTAGCGGTCATGGACGACGCAAGAGCTTGGGTGTGTTCACCAGCATTACTGGTGGTGGTGGTGGTGGGAATAAGGGAGAGAAGGACAAGGACAAGGACAAGGACAGGGGAGAAAAGGGTGAAAGGGAAGTAGCAGTAATGAGGAAATCCCTTCCCGTTGGGCCGTTACTCGCTACCACGGATGATGATAACGACGACGACGACCTCGGCGGCACCACCACCACCGCCACAACTACTGACAATTACGCAAACGGCTTTGCAAACGGTTACGCCAATGCCAACGGCAGTGCCTATGCCAACAGCCACCACCACCACGCCCGCTCTCAATCATCCGGCTCCGGCACCATCACCAACATCACCGGACTACAACGCCCACCTCTCATTGTCCCGACCATCATCAACACCCGCCCTAGTGGAGACGAGGAAGACAGGCCGGAGCTGGAGCTGGAGCTGGAGAGGGAATTGGAAAGGGAGAAGGAGATTCTGCAGAGAGAAAGGGAACGGGAACGGGAAAAGGAACGCAGCAGCAAGGAGAGAGAAAAGCAGAGGGAAAAGGAGAGGGAACAAAGTGGAAGTAAGGAGAGACAGAGACAGAGGATGAGCCATTCGCGCATGATGAGCTGGAGTCGGTTGGGCATGGGAGGACTGGCGGCGGGGAGGGCAAGGGCGAATAGTGATATTGCTGAGAGGGAGGAGGAGGAGTGACGGGAGTGAGTGAGTGATTCTGAGGGTGATTCTGAGGGTGAAGAGTTGCCTATGTTATGATACCACTGCCTTTTATGTACGTATGCTGCACTGCACGAGATACCTACCTTACCTACCGTACGTACTTGGCCTGTTGGCCTATTAGCCTGTCGAGCCTAGCCTGACTTCAAGTTGATGTTGATAATAAGACCTTTGCTCGCTTTGTTGGATATTATTTAGGTGCTTGACTTCCCGCACCGTCCGTCCCTTTTGACTTGATGCATGCACCCTTTTTGACTTGATGTACCTACCACCATGACAGCTGATATAAGTTTTCAATCGTTTTTATATGAAAATTTTGGTACCGTATTTTCAATGTTTCGAGCATAGCGGTGCGCCTTTCAAGTCAAATGGTAATATTTCGTAGGTAGTGTTGAAAGTAAGATAGCAAGAAAAATAACCTTAACAACTATTTGATTACTTACTCGATTGAGCGCGGTCGGTTTGGCGGGGGTTGTGTAGTTGGGTTAGGTTGGGATCTGGGGTTGCGTTGTGTTGCGTATCGATGCGAAATTGCCAATTATGTTTTTTTTTTTTTTTTTTTTTTTTTTTTTTTTTTTTTTTTTTTTTTTTTTTTTTTTTTTTTTTTTTTTTTTTTTTGCAGTTTTTAATTGAATGTTTAGAACATTTTTTACAGATTGATTTTACCATTCATACAAAACGGGGTGCTTTATTCTATTCTACATGTTAGCTGCCATTCAGCTGTCGGCAGGGTGGAGTAAGTGCGGTGCAGCATTAAGTCAAAAAGGGGTGCGCGAGGACGGGACATTAGGGGCGGTGCGGGAAGTTAAGCTCTTCAGTTATTCAGTTTGGACTTGGACTTTGGAGGGCCACACTATACGCAGAGCCACAGAGAGAGAGAGCAACAGACGAGTTTTTGTCAGCGATGGAATCTTCATGTGAATATGCCTTTGCCTAAGGTAGGTACCTATGGAAGATGCTTGTTGTTTTGTTTCGTTTTGTTTTGTTTTGTTCTTCCGGTAGGCCGGTCAAGAGGTGGAATATGCTGTGTCCGATTGGGCAAAAGGATATTTACATGGCGGAAAAGAAGTTGAGTTTGGAGAGTGATCGGCCGAGGGTGTTGTTTCTGGAGAGACAAAGTCGGCTTTTGGGATGAGGCAAGGCAGTATCGTTCTTTGATTCAGAAGAATGGACTTGAATATCCGGTATAAAAGCCGTGGCAGTTTTGCACAAATTTTCTGGGACATCATCGTCTTTCTGCTTTAAGAGCATCCAAGGGGCATTCATTCATTCATTCATTCATTCATTCATTTATTCTTCTCTTCATTTCTTTCATTTTCTCACACCATCTGATATCGCCACACCATCCCATTCCCCAACAGAGACTACCTAGCCTTGATCACTTAAACACTATTTACAGAGATATTGCAAAAGAATTGCGGATTGAACAAAGCTGTTGTTCAAAAGAGTCAAAACGAAGCCGAAATAGTGGCTGCAAAAAGCAAAAGGCGAAAAAAGAATGGGGCCACCCGGGGATTGAACCCGGGACCTCTCGCAAGAATGCTCAGGATTTGAACCCTAAGCGAGAATCATACCACTAGACCAGCGGCCCTTGTTATTGGATGTTTGTTTATGCGGATTTCTGTCTCTATAATCTGCAGACGAGTAATGCAGAGCTGTTGACAAGTGCTGGCATCGGAGTATTATGACGGTGATGATGCAATGCCATTGTTTTGAAGCGTGCGCTAAGCTATCGGATATCTCCCAAAACGAATGCAAATAGGCTTTTAAATCTTACCAACCCGCTTGGTGCCTGGTTTTGTTCAAGTTCACTTTAATCCCTGCGAAAAATGCAGAGTGTCTTCATTCAGTGAGTACGCTTTGGGAATCCAGTATACACTCACTATATACCTCCATCATTTATCTCTGCTTGCTGCCTTTTTTTTTTTTTTTTTCTTTTTCTTTTTTTCCTTTCAAGTTTCAACTGAGCCAATTCATTCTATTCCTTAGCTAGGTATCTTCAACTTCAACTTTCCCCCGATTCTTCAACCACCAGACCGTCTTTCCCACCCTTCACTCGTTTATGAACCTAATGCACGCTTGTTGGCGCCCAGCCCCTGGTCTGGTGACTGCCCCTGCTGGTCTTCATTTACCAGCACTCCCGTCCAGTATTCGTGAATTGCTCTTCCTTCCCGCTCTCGTTCTCTTTTCAAGCCTATTGCAGAGATATATGCAGTTTGATGGAACAGCATCAGCTAATACAAATACAAATGCAAGAGTACCTAGAGACGAACGCTACAAGAAGCCGCTCGTCTAGTGGTCTACGCACGCAAGGGGTAAGGTACAAGGAGTTATTACTATTACACTATTACAGGAGAAACAACTTAAAGACCGGTATTAATAGCGAGGGGGACGGACAAGACTGCCTGCAGCGAATAGTCCGGGATGCGGATGCCTTATTCAATCAATGTTTTTGGTGGTCCGGTCGTAGGCAAAGGGCTGGCCAGAGTCGGAGGGAGAGGCCTTGGTTGATGCCGGGGTATTGCATTGGAAACGTTTTGGGATACGGTGATATGGTGGTGTTGATACCTATGTTGGCACGGAAGGTGAACGGGGGTAGGTAAAGTGTGTGGCGATGGGTGTTTGGTTCGGAATTACCTATATATGTGGAAGATGGAGAGAATGGAATGGAGTGCAACCGAGTGAGTGGCCTTTTACAATTCCCGTTTGGTTACCTACTGCCTGCTTGGCATTGGTAGCCATGTGCCGGAATTACCAGTTCAGTGGTCGCCGAGTGACTCTACGGCATGATCGACGAACGGACATTATCGTAGAGATGTTCGCATTAAGACACATCGATGCACCCTCATGACGGGATAACACACAACACAGAAAAACGAGAGAGCCTGGCTTGAGGTGTGACAAGGGCAGTAATCTGGGCTTGGAACAGTAGTTCAATTCAGCTAATAAACTACTTTGGTCTCGAAGGCCTTATTAATCCTTTCAACCTTCAAACAAAGGCTAGGCTTCAAGGCCTTCTTATACCAAAGAGGCTTGGTATGTACTGAGGCACGCACCGAGCCTTGTTGCCTAATGCCTCAAGGTATCTATCTGGCGGTCTTCATACATATGGACCTTCCTGAGTGCTTCCAACCATTCTCCTTCTTCCTTCTGGCGCCGGCCTTCGTTCGGTCGTCCTCATGATGATGCTCATGTCACAGGGTTAGACCTCTGTGACTGTCGTACGTGATTGCTGTCATGGCTCACCATCATGTACTATTCACATGCTTGTGCAGGCTGCAGCTGCTTCAGAAGCTATGAGATGGATCACGAATGATGGGAATGATGATGCTTGAGGGATCCAGCTAACTGAGGCTGGAAGGGATCGCCAGCTATATAGAGCTGGCGATACAAAGAGGAGGAAGGTCTGCAAAGGAGGGGATTCTGGGAAGTGCCAGAACCGCTGTCAAAGAGGGTGCCTGCAGGGCAAAGGACTAGCGGTCTGTGCAGCAAACGCCCAGAATCTTCTCACAGAAGCAGCTACAGCGGCACTTATAAGGCTGACGTCAAGCGTTGAGGTTCTGTTAGCCTTGGAAACCCTAACCCAGAACTGTAGGCAAATGTCCGTGTGACATGAGGTCTGTCACTGCAGTCTTGGCAACGTCTTAGATAGGGGTGTAAACGTTCGCTAACAAATACAAAGGCTTTTCGGTTGGGTCAGCTGTTAGCGCATACGGGTTACGCTAACAATTTGATCATGCACCACCACCAGTAAAAGCTCGAATCACAACATCATTATCTACCTAGCCAGCGAAACCTCCAGCCTTCCACATATCACTTCCCCAACTCAACAAGTTGCACATTATCCGGCATTTCCACCACAACCGGGCTGGTCAGTTCCCCGGCAAACTCTTCAACGCCTTCAATCGTCACAACTTGCACGAACCCATCTCCCCCTGTCTTCCTCCCTCTCCAGCTCCATACCCGCCATTCCCTTCTGCTCCTCCTCACCCCCCTCCAAGCACCACCCACCCACCCCCTAACCTTCACCATAAACCCAGACATCATCGACTTGCCATTACTCCCCCCATCATCCCTCTGCAAATAAACCCTAAACGCATTTTTGTATTTCCACACCACCAGCCCACAAATGATCATTTCCAACCCGACCCATCCAAAGGTAACAGCCGGCCACTCTCCCCGGATTCTTTGGATGAGAATCTGTTCGATTTGCGGGATCTGTGGAAGACCGAGCGGACCGCGGCCCCAGAGGGAGTAGCAATCGCAACGGTTGAAGATGCCGAGTTGGATGAGGAGGATGATGGTCAGAACGGAGGCGGAGAGGATGAGGTTTTTGGTGAGGGTTAGGTGGTAGGTGTAAGATGCTGGACTTGCGTTTCTGGTATTTGGTTCGTTCTTGGGGGCTGGGATGGAGGGGAGAGGGGATGAAGAGGAGGAAGACAAAAGGGGAGGGGTTGAAGGGGAGGGAAAAGAGGTAAAGGAGGGAGAATCGACAACGGAGGATGGCAAGGAGGGAGACGAGGAAAATGAGGATGGACAAGGACGAGACGAGGGTGTTGAAGGCGAGGAGAGTTCGCGGATGATGGTCAAGAGAAAGTCAAGAGCTGCCGAGAGGAGCCAGATGCCCATGATCAAGACGAGGGAGACATTTCTGCAGTCAAACCCCTCTGGCGGAACGCGGTAGGCGATGAACGAAGCGACGAGGAAGGAAGTGAAGACGAAGAAAAACGATAAAGCAATGTGGGCAAGGGTGGTGCTCAAACAGGACGGGAAAAAGAGTTCAGGACGGTAGGCGTACATGCCGCCGGAAGAAATACGATGGTGGAGGGAAGACGAGATCATGTCCTCTTTCTCCTTCTCTTCTGTCTCTCCGACCCTTCCCTTCTCCTCATCCCCCTCAATTTCATGTTCCCCACGAAGCCCCAAAACATCACTCCTCCTTCTAGACAAAACAACAGGCGTCTCAATCCTCTTCAATCCCTCTACCCACTCTTGCCCCTCCTCCTCAAGCTTATCATAAAAATCATTCAAGATATTCGGATGGCTCGTCTCCGTCTGGGGCACGCCAATCAGCGCACTGAGAAAAATAGCCGGGATCAAGTGCAAGAACGGCGCAGAAATAGCGATGGAGTAGGCCTCGATGTTGAGCCACGTGTTTCCGTCTGACGACGCTTGGGCATCGACGTCGGCTACGCGCCAGTAGGCGCCCGCAATCCCGATGATGAACGATAGAAGGGTGATGAAAATGGGGAGGACGTAGGTAGCTCGGTCGGCGGCTAGTAAGGAGGCTGTGAGGCGGAGGTGATGTATTATCCGGAGGGCTTGGGCGGGTGTGGTGGTAGGAGAGAGGAGGCGGTCACTGTCGTGCGCGGGTTTGTTAGTGAGGTTTGGGTCTATGGGTCTAAGGAGGAAGAGAAAAAGGAGGTGAAAGAGGGGGGGGGAACCTACACGCTATTCTGGAGAAACACGTCAATATCCTTGAGGCCCCATTCACGGTACGTAACGCCAATGATGCTGAGTTCCTTCCAGAGGTTATTATCAACAAGGAGCTCGAGACGCCGGGTCTCTACATTTACGCCCTCGTTACGTCCACGTCCACGTTGTCTGGCATCATCGACGTACGAGCGGATTCTCTCGGTAAGTCTCTCGCATTGGTAGACGGTGTAGACTAGTGAAGCAATAGTGTGGATAGGGTCGGCGAGGAGGTGGGCGAGAGTGAAGACGGTTGTGCTCGTGAGCCAGCGAGAGGGGAGTGGTGGTCGAGCAAAGTGGAAGAGGAGGACAACGAGGGGGACTTTCCATGTTACCTGTATTAGCGACCGTTAGTGATGTTTCAAAAGGCGAGCGCCGAAGACAGACTGGACGTGGACGTACGAGGCGATTCCATACTGCCATCAAGGGATACATCAGCCACGTCCGCTTGTTGGATCCACTCAAGATGTGACAGGCATCATTCGTTACGGACGTGAAGCCATTTTGGGTGGTCAAAAACGGACAGTCTTGGGGGCTGGTGACGTTCTGCAGGACTTGTTCAAGGAAGTTGTGCAGCAAGACGAAGCTGAAGGGACCGAGATACTGTAGAATGACGTTGCATGTACTGCCAGCCGGATCCAGTGAAGCAGATGAACCGAACAGTGCAGTGTCCATTTCACATTGCCGTTGATGACATGGAGTGAATGAGACGATAGCTTTCCCATGAAGATGAAAGGGGATATGATCGACTCATATCCTCGCACGCTCTCCGCTTCAGCCCGCTTGTCGTGCCATGGCCCTGGCTTCCCCTTCCCACCACCCCAAATCCCAAAGATGGCGGTTCGCTGGACAGCCTCGCCAAAGATCATTGGAGGAGGAGGATAAAGCTCACCTATCTTGGTCATCTTGACCTGAGCTTGGCTCACCTAACCAATAACCAAGACGCATAAAGGTGGTGCGGTGGAACACGACCATTCCGCTCTTGGACGAACAGCTGCAAGCCACCGACACCTCGTCAACGCCCTGATCATGCAAAACGTATGTGCGTGATGGGCTGAATTGGTACAAGAACGCAAGAACTATTCCAAATCTGAAGCATGGAAGGTGTGGAATCTTTCCTCACGATTGAAGACTGAAAGGCTCACCTCATGTCCCGAGTCCTCCTCGCTGATTCTTTCCCTTCTAGTCGGCTTGTACCACAATGGCGGCAGGCACCAGAACCCCTTTTGACCATCCATCAGCTTGGAGTGGACCATTCAGCTCATGTCTCATCGTTCCGGGGTTGCATTCGTGGCGTCCCTGGGACACACCCACCCAAAAACGCTGTTATTTTCCCTTCTCCTTGTGTGCTGGAAGTTGCATGTTGTAGAGAGGGCCTTGCCTTTACAGGCAGGTAAAGGTTCTGGAACTGGAACTTGTCAGACCGAATGAAGTGGTCGTGCGAGTTAACAATCGGACCCGGGGAGACTGACCGAGTCATGACCGAGCCCCAGCAAAATTGATGTTGATAAGACATTTGAGACAATCGTCTGACGGTCTGAGATGCGTCCGAACATATGTTTTCAAGTGACGACAACAGGAGTGGAAGATGGGGACGTGTAAGAAAAGAGCGGGAGGCCTGGGGAAAAAGGGAAGAACACGATTGATTCCTTGTAGGCCACCACCTCCAGATCTCCCTCCCTCCCTCCGTCCAATCAGCCGTCTGGCTCATGGTGGCTGCCTTCCCGCCTTGAAATGCCCCCGCCTGACCTCCTTCCGCTTCCGTAACGAATCCTCTATGTAAGGAAGTGACACCTCAACCTAACCTTCCAACTTCCACGTCACAACAGGACGTGCCTTCTATAAATTAACTACTGCCTTTCTTGGCCATGGGGTAGGCAAGGGGGCAGGCAATGCTCGGTCCCGACACATGCACCTACTAAGGTAGTTCCTGCCTTTTAACAACGTCGGTGGGTGACAACTGGGTGGGGACTAGGGCTTAACTGAAATTACCTCCTCCTCACCCGCCGAAGAAAAAAAGCAGGAATGGAAGGAGGAGCCCGGGGGCGGGAGTCAAACGGACAGACAAAGCAGGAAAGATAAGATAGACTAGACTAGATTCTGGCCTGGCCACCCGACCCTTGGTTTAAAGTTTAAACTCTGGCCCACAAGGTGGGAATGGAAACGCGTAGACGGGAGGGGTAGGTAGGGCTCTAAGGGACATATATAGGCCAGTAGCGAGACGAAGGGAAAGAATACCTAGGAATAGGAATAGGAGATGGTGAGGACAAGGGTCAAAAGTACCCAAGGTACCTTACCTACGTGTGAGTTATTAGCGGTGATGGTGAACGATGAACGGGGGTGATGAAACTGATGATGAGGCAATCAATGGATCTGGGGTTTACCGTGCGCTGGCCGAAAACAGCACAGACTTGCAATACATATCTGCAAACCAAATATCCAAAAGATTGAAGCCTGAAAGTAATTGTCAAGATTTAGATACCTGCTTACCTAGGTAGGTACTAGGTAGGTAGATAAGGTACCTAACCTACCTCTGATACCTGTATTCCAGGAGCTTAACTTCCCGCACCGCCCCAAATGTCCTCGCGCACCCTTTTTGACTTGATGCACCGCTATGACAGCTGTTATAGTTTTTAATCGTTTTTTGATGAAAATTTCAGTATTTTCAATGTTTCGAGCATAGCAGTGCGCTAAGGAGGCTCGAAACGATTGCGACAATACTGTAAAGATGTGAGCGATTACGCACGCAAGTAGGGTAACCCTACTATTAATTACTCGATTGAGCGCGGTCGATCTTGGGGGGGGGGGGGGGGGGGGGGGGTGGGGGGGTTTGTTAATAAAATAAATGAAAAAATGATTTAGGCAAAAAAAAACAAATAAAAAAAACCCTATTATTTGAGGCGGGGGGTTTATTTTTAA
>MU859280.1:0-56068 GCA_033297205.1 Pseudoneurospora amorphoporcata
GCCATGAGGGCGAGGAAGGTTCGAACGCTGACGCTGTTTGCCACAGCCGCGTAAACATCTTGGAAATCCCAGGCTCCGTCTTCGAAGTTACCGCATACCACCTATCTTGCTCGGGCAGTAAGCTCACAGGTATGTGGGTCCATCTTTTCGTCGTACACCCATTTGCCTGGCAAGACCTTCATACCATCCTTCTTTTTGACAAGGAAGTACACCTCTTGGTCTTCCAAGGACTGGACCTGGCGCTTCATCGCTGGAAGCCACCACTTCTCGTAGTTGGCCAAGCGCCGGGCCTGACGATAGTTCTTTGGGATATTAGATTTTTCAAGGTGTCGAAGATCATTGTCGACTTTGATAGAGGTAAGGCAGACAACCTGAGGCAGAATAATGCGTGGTTTATTAATGCCATAATAAAAGACTGGAAGAGAATGAGCTTTGGGTGGGGAATTACTGTGAAAGAACACCAGCTTCTTGGTGCTATTAGTGACTTTCTCCTGGCCATATTTGAAACCTTCAGGTTTCTGTGCCGCAGCTCGTCGAGGTCGAGAAGAAGCTTGTTGAGGTTGTACCGGTTGCTCCACCATGTCCTCTCCAGGGGTAGGGGGGGGGAGAGGGATATTGGCAGGGGAAGGGGAAGGCGGAGGAGTCTGGGGTCGAACTGCCGAAGCGGCTGTTACGCCTAGATTTGGTGATTCTTCCGGGAAAGGGTGTTCCTCTGGGGGAATGGGAGCCTCTCCTTCCAAATCTCTATAATCCTCGTCGTCCATCTAAAAGATAACTTCTTCGACGGGTTCAATAGAGGGAATCGCTGTCTTAGCGGTAGTCTTCTCAGACTGGGCTTGGGTGACCTGTGTAGACTGTGAGCTAGGGTCTGGTGTAGCAGAAGGCGTGAAATATGGAGGTTGAAAGGGTTCTTGGACGGGTGGCGCTTTGAGCGATGAGTCTTGGGAAGGTGGTTCCCGTGCTTTGGGGCTTTGTGGTTCTTCTTCGATATCCGGCTTCTACGTATTTTCTACTGTAACGTAGATGTTCTGGCCTTTGGCGATAACCTCCTCAATCTCCTGAATAGTCTAGTTATTAAAGATGACTTCATATTCAGTATCCTCGATAGGAAGATCCTGATTGTCGTAATCACCCTTATAGAATCGGATAGCACTTGCCCGGACGACTTTTCCCAGTTCTTTATCCCAAATACGGTAAATACGGCCGTGAAGGTTATCGTAAGTAATAAGCTTACCCTTTCGTGACCTGGGAGCGAACTTGTCGCTTTGCACTTTTTTCTGAGGTTTGATGTGATAGTAAGCAGTATAGAAATAGCTGCGAAGGTGGCGTATATACGGTTTGACTGACGACTCTGGCAAATTGGCTGCTCTGGCGAAGAGTTCGTGAGGACTCTTGTGTTCTGGGTTGGACTTGGAAGGTAGAAGATTGAGAATCTTAATTACGCTATCGACGATAAAGGGCTACAGTTTGACTGGAATCTTGTGCTCGATAATTAAGGTGCGGCTGCGCGTTATGATAATCTTGCCCGCCGCTTCTACCTTGCCGTTCATCTAAGGTGAATGTGCCGTCGACTTGTAGATCTCCATACCTTCTTATCTTGCCCACACGACAAGCTTGCTCTTCTGGAAATCAGAGGTTGACAATCCAAATTCAAGACCGCCATCAATGCCAACAACCTTGACTTTGAGCCCGCTTTGAGTCTCCACCCAAGTCTTCCATTCTTTGATGGCTTCAAAAGCATCACCTTTATTGGTACAGAACCGTACCCAGTGATAGCCTGTAAGAATGTCGATGAAGTGGACTATATAATGGTAGCCAAAGTAGCCTGGTTCCTTATTGTAGATGACGTCAATCCTGACGAACTCCAATGGCCTGGTAGCGACCGGGTGAGAGGTCTTGGGAATAACGTCTTGTGACTTGGCGAAGATATAGTCCTCGCAGAAGTCGTTGTTGATGTTCTTGAGATCGATCCCAGCATCCTTGCAAGCCTTAATAACCGTCTCCTTCCCGGCGTGCATCAAACGTCGGTGCATGGTCTGGTAATTGATTGAGGCGAGTAGGGCGTGGCCGGGGGTAATCCGATTTTGATTGAAGTCGGGAGGCTTGGAAGTCGGTATAACCGGTACTCCTCCTCGAAGAGTGCCACATTTGGTGGTCTTAGACGTGTGAGCGTACACAATAGAATTGGACCGCATATTCCATTCCATTCCAGCGTCGAGCATTAATTGTCGGCTGAGAAGGTTAGTGGGTGTAACTGGACAATAATAAGAATCTTTGATAGTAACTCGAACAAAGGCGCCGTTGTCTGACGGTATAGTGAGCTTAACAGTGCCTATATGGTAGGCGTAGTGAGTCTTACCATTACCTATAATATAGGTTATAGGTTGAGGCAAAGGTTGTAAGTCGGTAAACCACTTGATGTGGTTGAAGATTGTGGTCGCCGCACCGGTATCGTATACAACACTGTCTTTGGTGAATGCCTCATGAGCTTGTTGGACTTCAGCGAATAAGGGTATCGCTGGGAGCTCTAGTGAAAACCCGCTGGGTTGAGTATAGCGCCCAGCATGCTGAACTCTGGGATACTATTGGCGAACAACAAGTTAGATCCAATCGTAGCCGGATTGTTGAGATTGCTTGAGTTGTGGACGACAAGAGCGGTAGTGCCTGTAGATGTCTTCTGCAGAGCCTTAATAGCCTTCTCTTTGTTCTACCAAGTAGCTAGTGCCTTGTCTAGTTCACACTACCAACAAACGTCATTGTCGGGGTTTCTATAATGACCACAAGCGGCATGGACGAAGCCGGTAGGAATCTGACGCTTGCAGCCGGGATGAGTGCAGTCGATCATTTCGCGTCGGCCTTTCTTCTTATCCTTCTTATTGTTGCTGGACTTCGTATCCTCTTTCTCCTTGGTCCCAGCCTTAACCTGCACCGACAAGGCCGGCGTCGTGGCCTCGGTTGTCGCTATAGTATTGAGCTTGTCGAGCAAATCGGACATAGTGAGGTGACCGTTGGTCAGGTCGTTGACCCAAAGACGGTGATGGAGAGGATAGGAGGATTCAAGTCCGTTGAGAAGGAACCAAATCTCGACCTGAGGACTGACTGTAAGCTTCAAATCATTCCAACGTTTACGAAGAAAGAAATAACGGTTAAGGAAAGAAGCCATAGAGTCAAAGGAGGCACGGTTGAGACTAGTATACTCCTTAATAACCATACCGATAGATTCCTGGGAGACCTTGGGAACCACACGCTTGATGAGGTCGTAGAGGCGCTTAGGGTCGCGGTCAGCAGGATTCCAACCCGAATTCTAAAGGAGAATCTGGACATTCCGACTCTTCATAGAATTCGTAATAGCAAGTAAGACACGCGCGCGTTCAACACGCCAGCTCTCGGCAGCCTTCTTCTCAGCCGCAGTCGGGGCGTCCGGGTCTTTTGGAGTGGGAGGTTGAACATCCTCGTCGAGATAGTTGAGTAAGCCGTACACGTCGAGAGTGTTACGAAGGGCATTGTCCCAACTGTCGATGTTGGACTCACCGAGCAACTGCTCGATGTTCATTCCGACCTCCAAAGCCATGATGACGGTGAATGAGAGTAGACTGAAAAGGAAAGAAGACTTCGCTCGAAGCTATAGATAACGACGTAAAGGAAAGGTGACGTTGAAAGAAAAAGTGATGAAAGAAAGGTGAGTCGTATGGGCTAGATACAACTGTTGATGGAGGGCGCGATGCGGGGTCGACAAGAAGGTCGCGTTCGTTAATGGGCGTGCAAATTAATCAAAACACCAGGACTTTCTCCCTATAGGGTGTGCTTGAATTTGCTATAAACCTCGTAACGAAGCGGCTCGATTGTTAACTTCGAAGATCGCGAAGCGGTTAAGGGCGCATAACCTGTAGGAAGCGATATCTTGAATTAAAGAAATGATGATATTGTGGATGATCACGAAAGAAAGCGCTACGGGAAGAGAAAGGAAGAAGGACAAAATACTGGTGTGGTCTGGAAGTGAAAGTGGGCCAGGTGCCAGCCAACCTTACCAAGTGGCGGCGGCCCAACAATTATAATCGTGCCTTACACGCGTTTGCAATCACTAACTCCGCGGTGATGGCGAGGCTTCTTCTCGAGTACGGCGCCGATCCTAATGGCTAGCTCGGACCCTATACCCCGCTCCTGCATGCTACACTCTCCAGATCTGAAGAGGTTATTAGACTTCTTCTCAATACTAGCAAGGTTAAAACAGATCCTAAGGGCCGGGATAGACGGATAGCGCTGTATATGGCGGCAGAGAAGGGGTATAAGGCGGTTATTAAGTTGCTTCTCGATATTAGCAAGGTTAATACAGATCCTAAGGCTGAAAATGGACGGACAGCGCTGTATATAGCGGCAGCGTATAGGCATGAGGCGGTTATTAAGCTGCTTCTCAATACTAGCAAGGTTAACGCAGATCCTAAGGATAGGGCTGGACAGACAGCGCTGCATATGGCGGTAGAGAATGGGCATAAGGCGGTTGTTAAGCTACTTCTCAATACTACCAAAGTTAACGCAGGTACTAAGGATAAGAATAGACAGACAGCACTATATTCGGCAGCAGCGAATGGGCATGAGGCGGTTGTTAAGCTGCTTCTCGATACTGGCAAGGTTGACGCAAATGCTCAGGGCTGGTATGAACGGACAGCGCTGCACTCGGCGGCAACGTATAGGCATAAGGCGGTTGTTAAGCTACTTCTTAATACTAGCAAGGTTAACGCAAATCCTAAAGATAGGCATAGAGAGACAGCGCTACATTTGGCGGCAACGTATAGGCATAAGGCGGTTGTTAAGCTGCTTCTCGATACTAGTAAGGTTGACGCAGGTACTAAGGATAAGAATGGACAGACAGCGCTGCATATAGCGGCGAAGAATAGGCGTGAGGCGGTTGTTAAGCTACTCAGCCTTGCATCCTAAGAGGCAGGCTTGGAGGACAACTCCACCTCGAGTCAGCCTTTCACAATCTTTTCTCCTACAAGAATTGATTTTAGTTTATTCCCTAATCTTTATAATTTATTCCCTATTGCTTTCTATCGTATTAGGAGTCCCTCTAGTCGTCGTATATCTTAACAATAAAGCTAGAGAGACCGCAATAGCAATATTACATAAAATGTATTCGTAGCAATTAAAAGTAATAGAACTTTCTCGTATATTCTAGTAGACGCGGAGGGCTCTAATAATAATGCTTCACTTTGTGCTTAAGTTTTCGGTTAATCTTTTCGGGTCCTAGATAGTCGATATTATGTCGTGGATATGGTGTTTGACGTGTAGCAGGGAATCGTGAATTTGCAAGACTGGATGAATAATAAAAGGAGACCTGAGAACTGAGGTCTTGGGTGTCTGGATATAAATATAGTTAGTTGGCCCATACTGAACCTCCCTATCTCACGGCAAAGAAGCTACCTTCCTGTTCATAACCTCCCCATTAACAATCCCCAAAGTCGTATCCCCCCTCTCCATCCACTCCTGCCACCCCTTAACCATGTCCTCCACCTTTTCCTCTGTCGTCAACCCCAACTTAATTCCCCGCTGCCTCATCTGTCCCGTTCTCAATCTCTCAATCATGGCATCTCCCCACGCCTTCCTATCCCCCGGCTCACTGTAGCACCAAGTCCCGAACCCAGCCTTGATATCCTTCCTTTCCACCCTAGCATCCACAAGAATGGACACTCTTCCCAAGGCCCTGATCCACAGCCCTTGTCATGCTTATGGCGAGAGCAGTGGCTCAAGGGAGGAATTGCAAGTTAAGTCCTAACTCCCGATCACCTGAACAGGGAAACCGTTGACGGCTCTCGTCAAAAGAACAGGGAAGCTATCCTACTACCACTGCCGACACTACAATAGGTGAAATAAGCGACTTTGTAGTGGCCACGAGTTGTTGATACTGGCAACGTTGTAAAATTGTTGTAGTTGGTAGAAAGCCGGGCTACGAATCGTTTTAGGCAATGAGGAACTAGAAGTTGGAGTGGATGCGGCTATAGGAGAGGCTTGACGGGAGTTGGTCGTCGGACCTCCGGCCCTGGTAGGTTGATGGGAAGGTTCAGTTGGCATCGTGCTGCACTCTTGGGCCAGACACGACAATGTTACCACAAGAACAATTCTATACTAGAACGATTCCAAATACGAAAACGATCCCAAATACTAGAACGATCCTAGGGTAGAAGAATTCTAAGCTAGAGTGTGACGAACGGCAGTCTGATCTGCCTAAGATAGCTGAAGGTATTAAACTATCAGTGCTGTTCGGTGAAGCCAAAAGGTTTACAACAAGTATGGTAGCGTTATACGTGTCTCGGTAATAAAGATCAATTGACTACTGTCGAACTATCTAACAATCTGAGTTCTTCAGTCGTCTCTTTATACTTCTGACACCTTGTCTCCCATTTGCCTGGTTGGTGTCTGCTCACGATGGTGTTCTGCTCACGGTGAGCACTTCCTCTTTGTGAGCACCCTTCGGGCGTTCCCCTGTCCCTGTTCCTAGTCCTACGTCACACTATCTTATCATAAGCGGGGCTGTCACATCCCAACAACCTGGTTGGTCCGTGTTATTACTTAAGTTCGTAACATAGAGCGAGCCTGAGCCAGAGCGATCCTGAGCCAGAACGATCCTGAGCTAGAACGATCCTGAGCTAGAGCGATCCTAAGCTAGAACGATCCAAGAAACTAGAATAATCCTGAGCTACAAGGATACTGAGATAGAGCGATCCTGAGCCAGAACGATCCTAAGCTAGAACAATCCTGAGCCTATTCCTCGTACAACTATCAAAGTCCTATCTTAGTGCTTGCCTGCGCCTCGTAACATTTTCCATTAATTATTCTTTGACCAGGGACCTTACGAGGACGGAGCTACCTACCAATAGGTTGGAGCTGTGACGGTTCTAGTTCTGGGTGTCACATGCCAGCCGTCAAGGTTCTCATTGTCACATGGGTATACGTGTCACCTATGAGGGTATAAAACCCAGAGCTCGTATCCTACCTTCTTACAGGGGAACTCTTCCCTCTTCAACTTCTTGTCTTTAGTCCAAGATAATCAAGCGGTACACACTCTACCCGTTGCCCTCTGGTTACGCCGTGATAGAAGCTCTTCTATCTTAGTATTAGCCTTTTCAAATCTTAGTCTTCATCCTTCAACGGCAGGGCGTAAAACTATAGAACTCGTTGCCCTATTCCGGGTTATCACAACCACGTTCAAAGCCGCAGATGGAATTCTGAGCTGGAAATGCCGGAGTGGAGGGACAACCATTCACAAAACTGTGCGCTTCTTCTCATTAGCTAGCATAGTTGATCCAGAAAGAGGACCATCATTTTATCGTTCATACGAGCTGAATTACTAGTGTGAAGGAAAGTCTTGAGTACCTTCAACACCTAGTCAGTAGTATAAAGCTACAGGTTAAGCCGCGATTCCTTGCATCCAAACTAAGACTATGTAGCTGTGACGAAGCTACTGCAAGTGTGTTGGCTCACTCAAGCATCACTAAAGAAGAGACCGCTTATCCGATCGAAGAGAATCGAGGCTTCTACCATTATACCAAGCTTGGCCATGACTGGGCAGTCACGGGTTAATCCCGTGGCATCTGGACCGCACAGGCACCCGTAAAAGGAGAGTTAAGGGATAGAATGGTCCTGTTTCTTCATAATAGAATACGTCATCTTGACTTCAATAGAAGTTACTAGAAGTTACAAGATTCTTATAAATTTGCCTATCCTCTTAGATCCTTTTGGTAGCACGCTAGAAAAACGAAATAAAGAGAAAGGAATTGAGAAAGACATTAGATACATTATATGTCTTGCGAGAAGCTAATAAACCAAACTAGTCTCGATACGCTGCTGATAGATATCATCCGTCCCTGGAGGTCAAAAATAGACGGTCGGTAATTCGGTGGCAGCCAGAGTACGTTCTGGCCGTTGCAAGTAATCCAAGACCCACTTTGTCCCAAGCTATAGCTATGGCTCTCTGGATTATCTAATACAACTTGGCTGTCAGTAGTTTCTGTATCTATTTTAATATATCCAACGTTGGTACGTAGGTAGCGATTAGTATCGTCAAACGATATATGGGTTATCCAAGTACTAGGATTGATCGTTTGGAAGCAGCTCCCCGACGCTGGATCCCAGATCTTGATCGTGCTGTCGCCTGAACCGGACGCCAGCCGCTGGCCATCAGGCGAGAATGCCACTGAGTCAACGACGTGGCTATGGCCTTTTAAGGTTTGGAGGCAGCTCCCCGACGCCGGATCCCAGATCTTGATCGTGTTGTCCTCCGCACCGGACGCCAGCCGCTGGCCATCAGGCGAGAATGCCACTGAGACAACGGAATCGCTATAGCCTTCTAAGGTCTAGAAGCATGCATTCCAATCCAATTCTACAGCCGGCTTAGTTCGAATCCATTCAGGTTCTTCTGCCCTAAAATTCCTCTTTATCAAGCTACCGCTTGGAGCAAATACAAGCGCTGATATGTATGCTTGAAGTGGAGCTTGCTTTGTTATCCATTTATAAGATAGAATAAATCGGTGAGCATCCCGAATAAGTTTTGTTAACTGCCACTGATCATTGCCTCCCTATATCTTTAAGTTAGATCGAGTTTCCGGTGCGCAGTTAGTCTTATACTTACTAGTAGGCTCTCGAGCTGTCTAAGGGCGATGACGCTCTCAGACATAGCTTGGAGTAGACTTAGAGCTTCGAGCCAGTAAAGGTACTTCGTCTTGAGGAATGCATAGATAGCCTCATCCCATAAAAGATACTATTTTGTATTCGCGCCAGAAACCGAATCACATAAGTAATTAACTCAATAGACGCACGAGTACCGCACCGTCGCTAGCGGGTCCAAATCCGGTACCTGGACCTTATCACTCGGAAATCCTGGTGCGCTTAAGCCGTATATGTCACGTCGCAATACTGTAGACATGACTTTAAGTGACCTCAAGAAGATAGTATAATTCACATCTTCTTTCCCAGAAGGAAAGATCCAGTTCTCCTGAGAAGCTTGGTTACCAGCTTTATCAGAAGCATTGCCCAATAGAAAGTCCTTGGCTGATTAGTGGACAAAATAAACAGTCTGGTCTCGAAGAGTCAAAAACGAGCCGCAAAGCCCTATAAACTCTTTTAGGGACTGCGGATCATCTGAGATATCGTCTGACATCTCGACGAGAGTGTTTAGTTCTTGTAGGCTGATGGGTCGGCGAACGATAGAGGAGACGGCAAGAATTTGCCTGCACAGATCCGCATTACCGAACTGAATAATCTGCCCTATCATCCGCGCATACAAGGAATCCAACCCGGGAGGAATGCCTGTAACTTTGTTAGTGTCTGCCACCTCCGAACGCTCGGGTCCGCAAGTACTTGGTAGACCAAGGCCACCTAGAGAAAAGTCCTATTCGCGTTAGAAGAGAGATAGTCATGTACCTCCGTTTGTATTTTACTGTCGTACTATTTCTACTACGATAAGCAAAGGGCTTTATAGCGGATATATGTACTGACGGCAGTAGTGACGGATTCGGCATTTAATTCGAGGCTGAGTCTAGACTACTACGCGACGATCGCCAATTGTTCTTCGATCTGCACCCAGTTACGACTAGATACAAGCCACTTAACACGAGCAGACACAAATAATATCTAGACGATCAATTTAAGAAGTTGCGGTTAGTCTATTACATATTCGTTTAGAGCATTAATCACCAAATAAGTGACCTTCAAGTTCGGGTCTTTTAACATCTCGCATAAAACTTTAAATAGGACGATCCATACTATTACATCATCGGAAGGGTATATATTCTCCAGTAAATATAAAAGCAAACGTAGTTGTAAGTAGGCAAAAAGGTAAATTAAGCCTCGTAGCACGGCAATTGCGTTATTAATACGCGAGTCGGTAGCTTGGCAGAAAAAATACGCCAAATTGCCGCCGTTAGCGATAACACGCCGCTCTAACTCGTCGATAATACCGTATAGCAATATAGTCTTGCCTTTGCCTAGATCTCCCTTAATCTAGAGCAGGCGACTCTCCCGCAGCTGACGCCATCGTTTGAAGTCGGAGTTGTCGAAGACCCAGCGGTAAGCATCAGCTAGCAGACTACCCTTTGCCAGCTCGATCCGCTCCTTTTCAACGTGCGGGTTACGCGGGTCTCCGGGCCACAATTTTGCCAGACAGAGGTAATCCTCGTAAACCTTATCCTACAGCCGCTTCAATACTTTCTACCTTCCTTCGCCGTAGAGAACCGGTATATGCACATCGAAGATGCCGAATAGAGAATACACCTTGTCTTCCTCATATTTTGTGTCACGCTTCTCGATCCATCGCATCCGTTCGGCGACGCTGAAATTAGATAGAGGGACACCTTGGAAGGCTTTTCGCGGAATTCCGGTTATATCGTGGATTTCTTGTTCTAGACTAGACTCCTTATCTCCCAAGCGCTCGCCCTCTTTAGAGAAGAATTCGACGATCGTTGGGGCAATGAGCTCTTGGAGGGTCCATCCTCGGGAAAACCATCTGCTCTGTCGAAAGGCCGATTGCCAACCGGGGCCATCGCCGTGCTGATAGGTTGAAACGTCTGCCAGGTATACGTAACATTTCACTGCGCTGCGGTACCAATGGAACATGCAGTTGAGAGCGTGCTGAAGCTCGGCGCTGTTAGACTTGTCGATGTAGTATGTGTCGACCCAGAAGAATTTCAACCTATTGCGCCAGGCTTGGTCTCCGCAAAAACGAATCTTAGCGTAGCTTGCTTTGTTCTTGCCTGTACCGTCCGTCATGTCTCTGAAGAGGACCTCTTCGGGACCCCATGTGTATGAAAGTATCGCATACGGTGGAATCTTATTGTTGGGGAGGTCCTCCGTCAGACGAACCCCGCCGGTATCGTCACGCTCCAGGAGTCGCATTGCAGAGTCCGCCAGGCTCAGCTCCCTCAGCAGCTAATCATACAAATGTTCGATGGTGAGAAAAGGCTCGCAGGCTTCGCGAGCGGACGGCTTATGTTCGCGGGACTGTAGGTACAGTAAATCAGCAGTTGAAACTAGGGGAGTTGCCATAAGTAACTGACAAAATTTGTAGCGTATATCTCGGTGGGTTTGACTGGGAGCCTTGAAGGTGGTTGCTGTTGTTGCCTTTGTTTCAAGGCGCTGCCTTTGCCTGGATCACCAACCCCGCACGCTGCGCATTTTGTCTGCGTTGGCGCGTGGAGAACAGGAGCCAACCGCGCATAATTCGAAGCATCGTCATTGGCTGTGTTAGTCGCGCGGCACTCAGCTACAGCCTTGCCGGAGGTAAGGTGGGAATTCAGGACGAGCGCATGGGAAATATATGGATGCTATTGTCTGGATAGGCGAAGAAAGGAATTGGGCTGGGAAGGAGAACTACCAAGCCTGCCCTGGAAGAGTTACCGTACGAACTTGAGCAAAGGCCGGTCAGTTCCTTCCCTGGGTCATTGCACTGTGAGAAAACCACATAAGCGTTGAGTCGCCCTATGTCACACGGACATTTGCCCACTCTCCTGGGTTTGAAGTTCAATAGAGCCTCAATGCTTGACATCAACCCAACCTCGCCATACAATGCCAGCCTTGCCTCGGCCAGACTATTCGGCCAACAGGCACGGCTTACCCGAACCCCCGCAACGCCACCAGGCTAAACGAGCCAACCCCAGAACTGCTGACGGCGCTAAACATCATCACAAAGCCATCCCATCATCACAGAAGCAATCACGGCCAACCAAGCAGAAGCAGGGCGCCCGGGCAAAGGCCGGCGCCAGAAGGAAGAAGGAGAATGGATGAAGGCATTCAGAAAAAATCCACATGTATACAGGTCGCTAGACAGATGCCTTGGAGCCTCAGGCGACAAGGACCGGTACGTACCCCAGTATGTACCGTTTCCTTTTGGCATAAGAAGGCCTTGAAGCCCAGCCTTCCCCTGGAGGTTGAGAGGATCAACAAGGCCTTCGAGACCAAAGTAGTTTATTAGCTGAATTGAACTACTGTTCCAAGCTCTGATCACAGCCCTTGTCACACCCTACTTACCCGGTGCTGCGTAGCAAGGTACATGCCTTTTTTTGTTGTTGTTGTTGTTATTTTTAACGTCTACTTCCGCCTCCCGTAGGGCATGAGACGTGCCACATCGTGAATTTAGCGTACAAAAATAAGAGCAGTGCCCTACTGTCCACCAAAACCATTACTCCGAGGGCAAACCGAGGCTTATTGCCAGTAAACATCACGTGTTGCCCATAGCGTAAACGCGGCCCAACACCTCCAATCAAATCGCCCAGTGAGCAAACCGTCAGTATATGATGGGACCTGTAGAACAAAGGAAAAGACAAAAGAAAGGGTAAAATCATTCCTCTCCATTCTCGCTCTCGCTCTCGCTCTCGTTCTCCTCTTCCCGTAAGGCCTCCTCCAAGAGAAGATTTTGGCCGTTCTGAGGACGTGCTGAAGTTCCGTGATGAGCGGGATGGGGTGCCTGACTGGTATAGTCATTCTATTGAGAATGCGATAGTCTACCACTGGTCTGAGGGGATCGTCCAGGGTTCTTTTTATCAACAAACATGAGGGGAGCGCTGCAAGAGGATGTGGACTTCCTTATTCGTCCCGAGTTGAGCATTTTCTCGAGCCAGGGTTTCAAGGCATCGAGTTCCCGCCCGCTCATTGCGAAGAGGGGTCCATGTGGCGGAATTTCACCCTCCTTCAGGTCGATTTTGTGATCCCAGGGCTGATGATGTGGCATTCGTAGTGCTGCTTCCTCGCTCATGATGGGGAGGAATTCCCTGAACTTCTCTGGGACGACGGCGATTGCAGCGTCGATTTTGGTTTGGATCGCCTGTTGTCAGCCGCCACATGCACCGTCAAGTGCACTCAGGTGAAAAGAACATGCCAATAACACAGTGCAGAACAGGAATCAAATACATGATGCGAGACACTTCCACTTTTAGAAAGAACCAACAATATCAATCTGGAAGCAGAACAATCGACATGAAAGGAAGGAGGAACCCGATGACAAATCTCCTTCGGACTTAGGATGAAAGCAACCTTATATCCGTGCAGTAAACACATCATCAAGCCGACAACCACGAACCTTCTGTATCAACCTGGAAGACACCGTCAATGACAACTAACAGACCGCCACAAACCCCCTTTCCAACACGGAGACAACACTCCAGGCTATGCTAATTTGGACCTTATGTCTTACTACCTCTACCAACAATCGGGTTGTAAAAGCGGAAGCGGTTGAACGGATCATACTTCGCCTTAAGCCCGCGAAGCCTCTTCAACCGCCACGACTCATATCCATAGATCGACTCGAGAGACTTGCCGCCGTTTGCATAGTTGACATATGTGGTCGGCTTCCTTGAGGGCTGGCCCGCGTTCCACTGATCAACAATCTCGGTTGTCCATTTGAGGGCAGCCTTTTCCAGCTCCTTGTTACCAGGAGGAACAATGATTTGAGCCAGCATGAGGAGGTTATCGTGTCGAAGAGGATAAGCCGAGTCATCTGAGTTCCGGGCCCGCACAGCTGCTGTCGAGTAGCCCTCATGAAGAATGTTAGCACCAGCGGCGAGTACTGGGTTGGCGGCTATGCGCTTCTTGAAGCTGTCGAAGATCTGGCGCTCAGCGGTGATGTTGTACACTTGCAGCCCCGCGGTGTCTGTCACACGATAGCCACCATGCTGGCAAAGGGGCGAGTCTTCAGCGGTCCCTTGGAACGACGATATCTGGGGATACGGGACATCACCCTGGAATCCTCCAACTGCCGGGATTTCGTTGAAATCGGCCAACAACTTTTCGGCCTCCGCAGCAGTTCCACGGTATGCGAACATCCACTGCATCACAGGCTCCTTGTCAGTGACGTTGGGATTCATTGCGAAGAACCCATAGTTATTTGCCATATTTATTGGAGTGCTGCCATTGTTGTGGAATTTGTTAAGGGCGTTGAACACGGCCTCGAGCTTGTCACCGGTCCACAAGTAGTTGTGATAGTGCCATGTGTCAGGGCCACGGGGATAGATGTTCAGCTCAAAGCTGGTGACAATCCCGAAGTTGTGTCCGGCACCCTTCATCCCCCAAAGAAGATCACTATAGCAGTCCTTGTTGACGCGAATTGCGCTGCCATCGGCAAGTACCACATTGAGCTGGCGAATGTTGTCGCTAATCATGCCATAGAGACCTTCTTGTCGGCCATGACCACCCCCAAGACCGGGACCCATCATGCCGACACAATCGCATGCGCCAGTTGTCGCAACGTATCCCTTGTCCCAGAGGTACCTGCTGACTTGTCCGTCATATACGCCACCCCCGAACCAAGCAGACTTTCCGGACGGTTGGATGTCAATGTTTCTGAGTTTCGCCAGGTAGATCTGAATGCCGTCGAAGGATGCGAGGGTCAGTGTTGCACCATGACCTTTGTTGTTCGCTAGGAAGTCGACGCTGTTGCGATTGCAGTATTTCACCTGGGCAATTGTCAGCGTTTGAACTGAGGCAATATGAAAGGAACATGCCCCTGATGGGAGGATGCAAACTTCAACTTACAATGGTCGAAACATCAGACTCCTGTGCAGGCTCAATGACAAGTTGGACCTTGGGCCTGGCAAAGTTGTTCCATCTCGAAAGTGCATCGGTGTAACGGGGATCATCGGGTCCGAAGATGACGCTGTTCTTTGAGAGTCGCGCACCGAGCTCACGCTGCACTTTGACAACGCTCAGCTGTCGAGGAGTGGAAGGGGACCGTTCGAAGTAGCTGGGGATACTGGCACTTTTGGCCAGTGTAACGAACACGCTGAGACATGTTGAGAGAAGAACGGAAGGCTTCATCTTGAGAAGAAGAACCAGAATGGGTCAATGGAATGACAGCACGATCATCACCCTGCTTGAATCGAGATGACAACAGGAATGGATTCTTCAGCAATCTTCAAGACACAAATGTTGCGTTTTATAGTCGGTCTCATTGTTCCTGGCGGACATTTCAATTTTCAAGGGAGGAGTTAGCGCAACGCCGTCGGGATTAGGTGTCCATCCCATGCAACGTTGAACGTTCGAATGCGGCCATCGCGATTCTCGGCGTGGCGTGGCGTGGTAGTTTGCTTAGAGCTAATCGTGAAGGCAATCGAGGACTCAATTCTGTTAAGTCCAACGCAAAAATGATGTTTGGCGGCACAGCATAAGCCTCAAGTGCGACAGATAAGAACCCGATAGGTTGGTAACTCCGTGCGTGCAACATTCGGAATTTTCAGCCGGGGCAATAGTTCCCCGCAGTGGCGCTTTAAAGTTGAGACATTGGAACCAAGGGAGGAAACGCGTGTTGAATCTGCACGCGAGGGACGAATGGATTGAGGAGAGGGGGAAGAAAGAAAGAAAGAAGAACATTTGACTGTTGAGGAAAAGGAAGGAAAGATGCTGTCTAGAAGCAGTCTCTCGAAATACCCGCTGCTAAAAGCCTTTTTTTTTTTTTTTTTTTTTTTTTTTTCAGTCCGGGGTCCGGGACGCTAAGCGCTAAGCTTTAGTGGATTTACCTAATAGCCTTTTGTGAGAAGATTCTGGGCGTTTGCTGCACAGACCGCTAGTCCTTTGCCTTGCAGGCACCCTCTTTGACAGCGGTTCTGACACTTTCCAGAATCCCCTCCTTTGCAGACCTTCCTCCTCTTTGTATCGCCAGCTCCATGTAGCTGTCGATCCCTTCCAGCCTCAGTTAGCTGGATCCCTTAATCTATATCATTCCCATCATTCGTGATCCATCTCATACCTTTTAGTTCACGTCTATTGTCACGGCGGTGGCAGACCACTACACTAACCAGGCCATGTTCCTGCAAAAGGATACAAGTAACCGAAGCTGGCAATTCGGTTCCTCAAGTGGTCTTATATAGTTGCGATGGCAGTCAAGAGGCACAGCTGCAAGGCTGCCGTCACATCTATATAGAAGTTGAACAAAAGTGGAGAGTTTGCGTAAAATTTTATAAAAGAATATTAGGTTTACTGGTAATTTCTGAGCCTAAAAATAACAATATAAAAAAAGTAAAATTATAACGAGGATAAGCTTAAAAAGGCGGCTCTAATGATATTATTATTTTCCTAATTGGACTACTCCTTTAAAAAGAAATTACCCTCTAGGGGGCGGATTAATTTGTATATCTGTGACGAACGGCAGTCTTGATCTGCCTAAGTGGGATAACTGAAGGTAAACTATCCAAGTGCAGTTCGAAGCCAAAAGGTTCACAAAAAGTATGTGCGCGATGCTTGTCTCGGTGATGATGATCAATTGACTACTGTAGAACTATCTTGAGTTCTCCAGCAGTACCTTCATACCTTCTCGTCTTCTGCGAGATATCTGTCTCTGACTGTTCACGGCATCGTGAACCCTTTAGTGCGTGATGGCTGAGTCGTGGTGTTGGCTCACTATGAGCCCTGCTCATTGTGAGCCTTGTTCACCGTGAGTCCGTGCGTCCGTGAGCATCCGCAGGCGCCCTTCTGGTCCAATCCCCGTCTGGGTTTACACTCGACTGTCTTTCAGCAGGCTGCCCCGTCCCAACGGCCTGGTCAGCCCTGGTGTCACTTAAGTTCGTGACACCGCAGGTCTGCGGGGAGTTCATTGAACAGGTTCAGTGCATTTAGGCCTGAAGAGAATGCATATCCATCAATCTCAGCAGAACCACACTTGATCAGGATATGACGAGCCGCAGCAACTTCCTGAAGCACCTGCATCAATCTGTCAGTTTCCTTAGTTATAATACTTTGACATCGGTTCCCTTACCCAGATGCGCTGAAACCACGGTCGTTCAAGCAGTGTAAGGATTCCCGCTTTATTGTCAATGTCTTGTAGACAGCTTGGCTGCGATGTGTATTTCTTCGAGCGTAGATAGCTCGGCTGCGATGCGTATTTCTTCGAGCGCTTGGTCGCTACCGGCTGCCTCTTCTCCAAGCCAAACAATTAGGCGACTTGCTTTTGCATAGATCTTCGCTATAGATTTTGTTGTTGTTGTTGTTATTTTAACGTCTACTTCCGCCTCCCGTAGGGCATGAGACGTGCCACATCGGTGAATCTAGCATACAAAAATAGGAGCAATTGCCCTGGTGCGCTCCTGTGGCGCCCAGTGCCCTATCTGTCTACTACTACCATTAATTCGAGGGCAAACCGAGGCCTATTGCCAGTGTAGATCATGTGTAAGAAGGTTTACGATGGATTGGATTGATGGGAATGATGTAGATTGATTAAGTAATCCAGCTGTATACTGGAGTAAACCGCCAGCTATATAGCTGGTGATAACAAAGAACGAAAGTCTCGAGGGCTACAGAAAGAGGGGAGGGTTCTGGAGGCCACCAGGCCGCTGTCAAAGAGGGTTGCAAGCCAAAGGGTGAAACGCTGGCTTGCAGGGCAAAGGACAGGCGGTCTGTACTGTAAACGGCCCAGAATCTTCCCACACTTTTTGTTCTACAGGTTCCGCCATATACTAGCGGCTCGCTCACTGGGCGATTTGATTGGAGGTGTTGGGCCGCGTTTACGCTATGGGCAACACGTAACATTTACTGGCAATAGGCCTCGGTTTGCCCTCGGATTAATGGTTTTGTTGGACAGTTAGGGCGTTGCTCTTAATTTTGTATGCTAGACTCACCGATGCGGCACGTCTCATGCCCTACGGGAGGCGGAAGTAGACGTTAAAAATAATAACAACAACAAAAAAACAACAACCTCCTGTAAGAATTGATCTTTGTTTACTGCTCAATCTTTATTGTTTACTCCCTATTGCTTCCTATCATATTGGGAGTCCCCCCGGTCGTCGTACATCTCAACAGCAACGCTGGAGGGACCGCAATAGCAATATCACGCAGAATATATTCGCAGCACTCAAAACTGACCGAACCTTCTCGTATATTCTGGCATGCGCGGAGGGCTCTAGCAACAATGCCTCGCTTTGTGCTCAAGCTTTCGGTCGATCTTTTCGGGTCCCAGATGGTCGATATTATGCCTTGGATGATGAGGATAGCACAAAAGGATATGATCATTTGTTCGACGTTTATCAAGACTGGGTCAAGAAGAGCGTTAGCCCGCAGTTGCAGAGTTTCGCCCATCCAGGAACTCGTTTTTCACCCGGACTTAAGTACTTCGACTGTGTTCTAACATTTGCAGGGAAGAAGTATGAGAAGAAGGGTTGTCAATACATTGGCCTGGATGCCTTACCGATGGACGATTGGAATGTCGCATTCACCTTGCGTGACGCAACGGGCTTTTATGCTGAGGTCTTAGACAAACTCGGAATAGCGAAGGAATGGATTACTTTCGGCGATGTTCAACTTGATCAAGGGTGCAAGGATGTTGGTGGTGACGATGGAGCCCATATAGGTGGCCGAGGAAAAAATAGCGGGTGTCGGCCAGCTCGTCAGTCGTTGAGCAACTTCCCTAAAGCTATCGACACCAAGGATGTAAGTTGAAATTCCACTCCGTCAGCGACTTTGCATTCTTCATGTCTAGCATAAGTGTTGTTGCTGGTTCAAGGGACAATTACTGACATGGGTACCTACCAACAGATCTCAGTCCCCAACCCAGAAGTGGTGCTGGAGGCGGCCATGGCAAACATGACAGCCCTTGTCGACAGTCTGCTAGTCGCGTACTTCCTGGTGGGTACCGACACTACTGAAGCTGATAACGGAGATGTTGTCACTGCGGCCAGCATGCCCATATTCATGCTACAACAAGCCATCGACAATATGGACGATATCAAGAAGATGGAGCTCACATTATCGAAGAAAACAAGAAGAAACTCATCTTGCTTATCTTGGGTATCGTCTTGATGGTCATTCCTATCGTTGGCGAGGCTGGCGGGGCCCTGTTCGGCGGAATTGCTATGGTTTCACGCATCGTTGCCCTTATAGACATTGCGGGCAACGTGGGACTGACTGCCTATGATGTAGTCGAGGACCCAGCATCGGCGCCCTTTGCCATTATGGGTATGCTGATAGGATTTGGAGCAGGTAACCTACTAGGTGGAAGGTCAGAGAAGTCTTTTGCTGAGGCTGGCCAGGCACGGAAGGCCATGCCTGCCTCCAGCGTTGCAAAACTCGGTAACATCTTTGTCGAGAATGACAGCAAGATCCAAAAGCTCATCAACGCCTGTATAAGACAGCATTAACGGAAGGAAAACGGAAGAAGGGCAGCTTAGAAACATTGGACGTGACAGGAATCGCTCACGATTGGATCCCCTTGACCACTTCCATGGCGTCCGTAACCGTCTTGGGCAAAGAATCTTGGATTTTCCAAACCGCGCCCGGCTTTCGTGAGCTCTGAACGTTGTTCTTGGACGCGACAAAACTTTTCTTAGTACCCCATACGTAGCTCAGGACGATATAACGGTCTGACTTTGGAGAAACATCGACCAGGCGGCCCAATTCAACATCAATGGCTATTATGTCCGCAACAACATACAGTAGTTTCCCATCGAACATGGGGCGTTGTTAGGTTTTCCGCAGTCGTGCCCGTCTTGATCAACGCAACTGGCTAACCATGGCTTCATGGAAATAAACGAATCCTCAGTGGGCGCAGGTAGACTGCCAGATATGGTCGGCGCCTCTATGCCGGCATAAAGCGACAAGCATGTCGTCATGGCACGGGACGAGTGTACACTGGAACGCCGGAGCCTCGTGTGCCTCAACAGCGTAAACGGTACGGCGACAGATAATGCTGTCATTAGGGTCTGTTGTCATGACAACAATGGGAGATGGCACCTTGTTCCAGCTCCCTCTCGCGAAGGCCCATACTCCAGTTTGAGACGAAAAAAGTTCGCGTGCAACGGATGAGGCCAATGTTATAATGTTTTCGAATCTGCACCGCCAAACGCCACCATTCTTCTGTTGGGCCATGAAGTAAATACATCCGCGGTACTGGTCGGTGAAAGAGAAGACAGCGAATCGGCAGAGGGCACATTGGTCCTACTTTTCCAGCATGGATTGCCATATTCCTAAAAAGGAAGCTGGTTTAGTGTTCCGAGTGTCCATTACGCCCAGCGAACGTATCTGGCCACAAAATCAAAGGAAGCGCAATTTAAACTGATGTTGCCGTGACGAGAACTTTCAAGGGACAGGAGGGATAAGGCCACTAATGGCACAGTAGGCGTGTGAGGCTTCGACGGTCTCTCATGTGCATCTGAATGCAATACAACCTCAAGGAACTCGCCCTGTGCGCCAACCACTAGAGGTATGTTTCCTCGAGCCGAACGAGTGATATTGAATCATGATTCGCTGTATTGCAGACAGCTAGAGGTAATGAAGGAGCAGATGCGGAGTGAGAAACGGAAAGGACCGAGGGTGAAGCGGGTGAAGAGGGGGATGGATGGTAGTGGTTGACAATTATGCTAACGATCATGTTGAACATTGGGAAGCTGATGTTGACTGAAAGATTGACAACTATCTCGGAGAGGATTTGGGCAGTCAATGGGCCGTTGGTATTCTAAAGGACAGCTTTGGGAGAAAAGAACGAAGCCATGACAACCATGTAAGCCGTGTGAAGGCGCAACAAGATGCCCTTCTCAAGTAGAGTGATAACCACTGATCTCGTTGTGATGGATCAGAGCCACTCGGCTTGGAATAACGCTGATGAATTCCAAGCCCAATATTCGGGCTTGTGTGGTATCAGTCGGTCTTTTAAGCGAGGCCGCGAGGGGCTGTTGATGGCCTGATGCTGCTGTTGCAAAGCGGATGTTGGTGGGGGATCGGGAAAAGGAATATAATCCGAGGCTTGAGATGGGCATTGATAGCAATTAGTTTGTCTGGTTCATATGAGGAAGCCAGAGATGGGATATTGTCGTTGAGGGTTGATACTTTGTTGCGTCGAAGCGTGGAACTTGGAGAGGTCTCGTCTCGAGCTCGGAGCGAGATGTCGCAAGGTAGAAGTCCGAGCGCGCCCGGGCCCCACGGCCAGGACAGTAACCCCAACCCTGGGTTTCTGCCTGGAGTATGGTGCCCCACAATTGCCAAGTGCAGGCTGCCCGGGTCCGCAGTCATTACGCTTTTTTGTTGTTGTTGTTGTTATTTTTAACGTCTACTTTGGTGTTACCCGTGTAAAAGATCTAGCCGCAGTGTCAGGACGGTCAACTTTTCTCGTAATCCACCCAATTATATTCATCCTTTTAGCGCCGCCTCCCTACTCACCTCCGAGGTGGTGGTTCAGTGTGAACAGGGTGAACGACCAGGAACGAATCAATGATGATGATATTGTGTTGAGTTCAGACTGTGCAAGTCTGGAGGTCTAAAAGTAGGTCAAGGGAGGTCCCTGTGCGGTGGGGCCATGGCCAGCCGCACGTGACACGGGACACCTCCAACATTCAGTTTTTTGACCCTACCACGTGATTAAAAGATCCGTTTCCTATCCTTCCCACTCCCATAGACATGCAGACATATCGCCTGACTAGTAGTTGGGTCGGTGACGACCAGCGAATCTCAGGTGTTGTATGTTTTTTTGACTTTTGCAACTCCCATCCTTTTGTCCCAGGACACATACAGCCTCTTTTCTCCCGTTCCCTTCTCCTTTTTATTTTTCAGTGAGTCACCATTTTTTCTTCCCCCCTTTTGGCTCAGCTGCTGACAAAAACAGCCTAGGTACCTCATCGAAATTTTCCCCTACGCTCAAATCCGTGCCCGCGGTATCGCCATCTTCCAGTTCTGGGGCAAAGCCGCGCAGTTTTTCGGCACGAACGTCAACCCCATCGGTACCCAGGCCATTGGGTGGAAGTACTTGCTGGTGTACTGCTGCTGGATCTTTGGGGAGGCGGGACTTATCTGGTTCTTGTGGCCTGAGACGTCGAATCGCAGTGTGGAAGAGTTGGCTTTCTACGAATGCCCATAGACCCGGTTATTTTATGAGCTTTTGCTAACAAAGGTTGCGATGCAGTGTTCGAGGATAATAAAGGAAGACTTGGCTCAGTTGCAGCAAAAGAGGGTGGAGACCGAACACGTGGGGTGGCGAGTTGGATGATGAGAAGCATGCTGTTGTTGTAACTTGTTGATGAGAAGCAGGTTTGAGTGATAGTGGAGGGTGGATTGAAGGAAGGATCCATGGTTTGGGTTTCCTGGTAGGTGCACTGATTGTTGATGGTCCCTAGCTTTCTTATGAGCCGAATAGAGGAAATCATGAGTGGTGTTTCTGATTCTCCATAGCAGACCATTGGATGTATAATTCATGGGCATGTCGCGATTCTCTGATACATTATCTGGTGATAGATGGATGGTTCATAGTGAAAAAGCCATGGGTACCGTTCTGGCGACGCAAACATCAGACGAACTTGTGGGTAACTGGTTCATGTAGTATCCATCCATTGGTCCAGTTTTCGATATCTCCTGTCAAGGTCATCAGACGAACTGCACATGCAAACTGCCATTACAGAAAGAAAACTTCCATGATCCTTTGTTCTTGCTCTTGTCAATCATTATTCGCCAAAAGTGGGTAGATATTACCCAAGACGTTTGGTGCAACATCAACATCAACATCCTTGAGGAATTTCCAAACAGCGCAAGATGTAACGAAATAGAAAAGGAAAAAACGAGAACAGAAACAAATGCTCTCGAGACGGGAACAAGAAGACCAAAAAAAAGTGAAAAAAAAAAAGCGAGAAAAAAAAGATTGCGCCAAGAGGGAATCGAACCCCCACCTCATCCTTGGAAGGGATGAATCCTAGCCGTTAGACCATTGGCGCTTTTTTTTGTTGGAAGTTGGTGTTGTTGGAAACTGATGTGCAATTGGGGCCTTAGATAGGTACTGTAGCTCAATCTTTAGTGGAGGTGTTATGGTGGTGGTAGCGCAGAACAGTGCAGTGCAGTTGGGACCTTTTCGCTGCGGGGTTCCAGGTTTCCTCCCCGATTCCCGAAACCCAGCACTGTTCTACATAGGTGTTCGCGTTCGGCCCTTCTTGCACCGGATCTTGGTTCTGTAATGCTCATCACCCACCCAACCTTATTCCTGAGACTGTACCTACAGTCTACACGTGTATGCAGGGACCAAACAGAGATCATCACCACTTGTGTCCATCGCCATGTCGATACACTAGAGTGCACCGCGACACTGAATGGACCTTGTACACTACACTACGTACTCGCGGCGCGCAAGGTGAGAATTGAGTTCTATATATCGCCGCGCGTATTGCAACGTCGGCAAATACCTACATACCTGCCCTACCCTACCCTACCCCGCGTTTGGCGCCAAACATTGCATTTCCGATGACCGACCGAAGGACTCCGCTTGAAGCTTGAAGCTATTCCCGAATCCCCCAACATGGCGCTTGGTGCTCGGTGCTCGGCGCTCGATGGCTGTCATCTTTGCATGCTACCTTATGTATGCGTGGTTTTGCGTGGTTTGTGGGGAAGTTGCTTACTCCGATTTCCACCAGACGTCCTAACGTCCAACTTCAACTTCAACTTCAGCAGCCATCTCGCGACGTTCTGAATCAATTCAGAAGTCTGAACGGGATATCAATATGTCGCATTTGCCGGCGTGAATGGCAGGCAATCACCAAACCGGTGGACCAGGGACACGGACAGGCGCATGAGTGCCCGTTTACCCGACACACATTCACCATCAACATCAGCATGGGAAACAAGATTTCGTCAAAAGACGGGCTAATTTTCATTTTCATTTGGTTTGGGTATTGGTATCTCTCCATTACCAGCACCAACCAAGTAAGGTATGTAAGGTATCATCCATCCATCCATCCATCTCTCATCATCTCATCGTTATAGACATATCCATCCATCCATATCATCCATCACTCTTTCCACGCATGCATGTGTGCAGATCCAGACAAAATCACACAGCACAAGCGGAAAGATCGACACTATATACAACCGCGCGCGAAACTGCTGCCGGCGCAAACGCAAACAACATGAACATCTTACGATTCAATGATCAAGTCGAGCCATGACCGACTGCTGCAGAGTCGACGACTTATCCTACGATCCAAAGAAAAGAAACCGCACCGGCTTAGACGGAGGCGTTGGCGCGGTACGTGTTGAAGTAAGAGGTCATGCGGGTCTTCTGGCCGGGGGTGAATTCCGTGTAGCAGGTACTGTTTCTCATGTCAGTCATCAATCACTTCCACCCAGTCAAGTCAAGTCGGAAAAGGAAAAAGGGCAACATACTCATAAGAGTAATCCATATAGTTGTGGATAGGATCCAAACCAGCCTGGCTCGGGCACGAGTCACGACCAGTAGGGCACCCGCTGGAGGCCGACGCCTGGGCGGGGGTATCCGACACGTAATCGCCGTTACCAGTGCATCCGCCCTGGAAGGTATGGTACAGACCGAACCAGTGGCCGACCTCGTGGGTGGAGGTGTGGCCGAGGTTGTAGTTGGTGAGCGAGCCGCCGGGGAGGGTGCTGTACAGGATGGAGCAGCCGTCGTAGTACCAGTCGTTGGTCTTGGAGGTGACGGTGGTGGGGAAGTAGCAGTAGCCCAGGGCGCTGCCGAGGTCCTTGAGGATGTACAGGTTGAGGTCCTTGTAGGTGCCCTTGCGCAGGGCCTTCTTCATGGCCAGCTCGGACCCGTCGACGGCCCAGTTGCTGTTGATGGTGTAGTCGGTGCCTACGAGGGTGAACTGGATGCCGTGGGGGGCGTAGGCGTTGTTGAGGGTGGAGACCTGGTTGTTGATCATGGTGGACTGATTTGCGCTCATGTTAGTATACTTGTTTCTGGAGGTTTGAGAGACTGGATAAAAAGATGAACATACGGTAACGTAGCCATCGCTGAGCGCGGTCGAAGCAGCAACGACGTGGAAGTAGACGTTGACGTTGATGGTGGCCTGGGCAGAGACACCACCGGCGGCGGCGAAAGCGGCCTCCTTGTCGGCGAGCTCCTTGGTCATCTGGAGGTGCTGGCGCGAGGGAGAATCAGTACCGCAGTTGAAGGGCTTGACGGTGCCGACGGCAGCGCCGAGGGCGGCGGGGGCAGCAGCGGCCGCGAGGAGGAGAGACTTGATCTGCATGATGGGCTACAAGGGATACAACTAGGTGAGGAGGAGGAATGTCTGGATGGATGAGGATGAGGATGATAATGGAGAGGATGACCTGAAGAGAAAAGGAAATCACATCTTGATCGGGGTCATCGTCGAGTCTTTATACAAGATGGGTTTTCGCTTCTCACGAGAGTACCTATCCCCAAAGTGTGAGTCAAAACAGACGCCATGCATCCCAAGCCGTTAAACATTGAGATGAACGGACCGGATGGACGGACATTGTTCGGTCGGTGCAGTCGACAGGTTCTGGAAGGTCAAACCCAAATCCGAACAACCTTCCCAATCGGATCCTAGGCTCGCCTTTGGCTTCGGCTATCTGGGGTGTCATTGCAGGCCGCACGCATCTCATTCAGCATTGGGTGCGTGGTTCGCGCCACATCCTGTCGCGACACGTCCCCTGTCTCAATGCCTTGGAGAGCCCTGCAACTTCTTCGCCGGCCAGGGGGGCTTGTTTGTGTTTGTTTGGTGGGAACAATGTCTATGCAGAGCTGATCCTAGTGTTAGCAAAAACATGTTACCTTCTACCAATACGCAATAAACTATTTCCTGCACATTTCTCTTCGTGTTGACTTGTTGTCACTCGACGTTACCGCACAAACATAACCGACCGCGACAAGCCTCACTCACACGCCTCAACACCAGACCTCGGACTGTGATATTATTCCCAGGTCGTAGCCTGCCATCGCACTCCCTTCATCTCCTCTGACTGGACAGCCATCCCCGATCTTCCTCATCCAGGACCACCCCGAGCTCGGCACGGACATGTTGACCAGATGCGAACCTCGCCTCCCGTCCATTTCCGGTGCAACGAATGAACTTGCACCGGGCGGCTGTTGAGCAGCAGGAACAAGCACTACGCTACATACACTAAATAGTGCTGGCGCTGAATGATGGTTATAAGCGACAGGCCGATGGTACCTTATGGTAGGGTAACATGCCCGCCAATGAAATGAAACCTCCCTAATCGGGCAGTTGCCAAGCAAGCCGATCAGCGTCTATAAGCTATTGGCACTTGCCCGGGCGGAAACAACAACCCCTCTCTCATGGAAGACCCCCCTGTAAACAATAGATGTGCAGGGGGCATTCAGTAGCGCCCGGCGGTTCCATCACCAGTTTAAGGGACTTTTAGGCAGTTGGTTTGGTTGTTGGTTCGTCAACTTTTCAACTTCCCATTTGTGAGTTCGCTGCAGACAGTCATCAGTCATCAGTCATCAGAGACATCAGAAACGAGAGACAAGGATACAAGAGAGGGTTGCATTTTCCCCTCAGATACCCAACCGTCGATGTGCGGGTTTCCCCGTGCGGTTCCATGGCGGCTTGATGGCTTTCTGTGCCTAACTCTGACATTCCACTTTTGGCATCACGGCCCGTGTTGGTGGAGTGTGGGTGACGGTGATGGTGAGTCCAGTCCAGTCGGGAATGAGACATGAAATAAGAAGTTCGGCTTGCCCATTTCCATCAAGCCACCAGCATTGACGAACGGGAAGTGGCGCGGTCCGCGGGATATCAGCACTGAATGGGGGTAAGTCTTCCAGGGCAGATCAGAGTTGTCAATGGCGAACCTGGATTCGTCAAATTCACGGTGCACATGTTGCCGAGAACGTCGAGGCGACTACTGAGAATCCTAGGTAACTATCAGCAATTGATTCATCGACTTTTGTTCGCAATCACCGATATCTCCAGTCCTGTTACCTACTTTACCTGAAAATGATCAACTGTCCATGCCAAGAGGCGAATTAGGTACCTACCTTGTCAATTAACCCCGGCTTTGAATATCGTTATTGGATAGCAAAGGCACGTGGACACATGGACCACATGTTTAGAGGGGAGTTGGGAAAGGAAAGAATGTCGCGGCTGCTACTCCAGAGAGAGGTCTTTGGCAACTTCCTTCTTTTGTCGTCCACTGCTGCAGAGAAACTGTGATAATACATGATGCATTCACGGGCATCTATCTTCCTTGGTCTTCAACAACAAGACAATAAAAGTCCAGCCAAGAACACTGACCACGCCACAACACCGAGGAACTTCCTATCACGATCTAGAAAATAACGCCCACGACTTAGGTACTTCCCTCAAAAGAGGACTTGGTACAACCCAGAACACCCTCCTATCTTGTTTTTCCCCCGCGTTTATTCCCCTGTCATGTCGTGCACTGGACGCTTCATGCACATACATGCAGGTCCTCGTTCTTCCGTGCGGTGTGGCGGTGCGGCGGTGCTCAGCTTCCCAAAGTAACTAACCTACAGATGATAGTCGCCTTATGCTACCTTTCACCTTCCCAAATGGATGGATGGACTTCCAGGGACGAGTACCTTACCTTATGTAGTGTGATACCCAATTTGACTGGATACAGTACTAATTGAGAATGCATCAGATTAGATCTTGCGCAGGATAAGACCGGATGAAAAAAGAAGAGAAACTACTATATATAAAATATTTGAGTGGTAGAGCAGACGACAACATATCCCCGTGTTCCCCCAGAAGACAGAAGATAGAATACTACCTCTATCGAACAAAGCCCACGAGCCATCCAAAGAAAAACTTTATACATTGAAAGAAACACAACATCCTCCTATTACACTTTGGAATCACTCATTTCCATCATTCTCCCCAGACTCCAGCTTCTTCACATCCGCATCTCCACCAACTTCATTCCTTCTTCTCCTCAAGGGGCCCCCTCTTCCTCTCCTCAGCCCTCTTCCTCATCGCCGGCACATTCTCCTTCTCCACCAAATCCATGATCCCCGTCCCATCATCCACCAACTCCCACTCCGGTTCCGGTTCCCTCTTCTCCACCTCCACCACATGTTTCACCCCATCCCTCCTGGTAACAACCTCCCCATTAGTCGGACTCGGACTCATCCCATAAAACTCCGTATAGCACTTTAAGTTCGGTCCCCAGGGATTATCCTCGGGGCCCATCTTGGGGAAATATTCCTCCTCGCCCTTATTGCAGTTGGCATAGCTGAGAATGACGTTGAACCCGGTTCCCGTGAACTTTTGCCCGCTCATGCCATGGCCGACTTTCCGCGTAACGTTGTCGGCGGGCCCTTGGTGGCAGCAGTTTTGCTGCACGATGGACCCGAGGTCGTTGATGCGCGTGCCCGTCACGCGCACGATCGACTTGGTGTCGTTGCAGATGTACACACCCGAGGTGTTCTTGCAGGCGACGCGGCGGCACGTGCGCCAGCCGACTTGGTACTGCTGGATGTTGAGCTTGGTTTCGAAGGCGTACAGGAGCGAGGAGGTGTCTTCCATGTAGCCGGTGGCGAAGATGCCGCAGTAGAGGGCTGTACATTAACATAACAGTCTGTCGTTAGTCATTCACCTCGGTTAAGGTAGGTACCTTATTGTGAGAAGGGATGGGATGGGATGGGATGGGAAGGAAAGGGAAGGGATTGAAAAGGGGTTAACGTCACGTACCGGAATCATAAACGGGCTTCGTCCTCTTCCCGTGCACCATTCCATGTCCAGACATGCCCACCAGGGACGACCGCCCGTGCACAGCAGATTGGTTCCGTTTCGCCCAGTAGGGGTCGAGGTAGTTGTCGTTGAACTTGTCGATGGGCATTAACCAGGGGTCGTCGTCGTTGTTGTCGTTGTTGTCATTCTTGGTAATGATCGAACTCGTGCTGTCAACAACAACAACATCTTCAACACTGTGGTCGTGTCTCTTGGCCTCCAGCCTGTTAGAGGTAGCCACGACGGCGTTACTGAGACTAACGCCAGGAGCAGCATGGACGGTCTGGACCCAAAACCCCGGCGCAGCCATCAACAGTCCTAGTCCCAAGAGGGTGGCGGTCTTGGTACTGGTGGTGGCGCGGTGTTTAGTCGTCGCCGTCGCCGTCGTCGTTTGTAGCCGGCGTTGACGCATGGTCATGCAATGGTACGATGTAGTTTGTGTTATTTGCGAGCTGTCAGTTGAAATGAGCGTATTAGATTGGAATGAGATGAGACAGTCCTGCTGCAGCGAGCGAGCGAGCGATGTCTGTTTGTGAGTGAGTGAAATCAGACTACCTATCGAGGAAACTAAACAAATGACATATTCCTTGTCGGGGGGGACTGGTGATGCCACCGGAGAATTATATGCGTTTCAGGTGTAAAGGGGGTTGAAAGGAAGTGAACAACAATACTAAGCGGGTGCCGTTTCTTGAGATTGTGCGAATGCAGTCACCAGGCCGCTCAGGACAGTTGCGCCAAAGGTCGAGTGGCTGGATGCTTTCCTGGACTAGCGATGGCTCGTGAACATTTTGGAGGGTGCCAAGTTGAGAGAAAAAGGATTGAGATTTGAGGGATTCTTGGAAATGGAAGTGTCCATAAGGTATTGATGAGTGAGGTGGGCGACGATGTCTTGGGTTCCTGGCTCATGATGCAGCGCAGGTGTCGTAATGGAAGGCGGCAAGACTGCCAGCGAGCCTGTAAAGATTGTTAGCTACGGTATGCTTGGTACGATAAGCAATGACCAAAGAAGATAGCACACCTCAGCTCAAAACATGTTGCAAGCTCGGAGAAGTTGAGTACCTATTGCCCATCAACTCGAGCAGGATTTACATGAAGCCATCACCACCGTCCTCCTCCAACTTGCATCGTGACATCCAGTCACCCAGTCACCCACTCCCGCAGCAAACTCCCCAAGTCCCATGGATCACGTCTAACACCACCCAACGACGGCCGTCCGGCAGTTCACCCCCAAAAGCCGAGGATCCGATCACCGCCCTTCATCATCAAGGCAATCACAAGCCGTGCCTTTGTTCTCTCAAATTCTCTCACAGATTCTCCCTTTGTCTCTCTCACCTTTCCACACACAATAACCAACCAAACAAAGAAACACACCACACCATGCGTCGCTTAAGGTTGTCTCAGGAACAACCAAGGAACAGAGTGCGCCATGCGCCACAACTCAGGCACAGGGCACAGGTACATGCACCACTCAATGTCGATGTCGATCGATGTCAGTCTCAATCGTACAATACTGTGCCAAAAATAACAACACAACATCTTTACCTACCAAACCACTTGAGTGTGGCTGACTTGCACTTCGGCCTTTCAATTCCAGTCGGACTTCAATTGGATTTGAGTTTCCGATGTGCGACATGCGACCCGACATGCGACGTGGTACAACCAGCGTCAGCGTCAGCATCAGCGTTGAGCCTCCTCCGACTGGAAATTCAGTGCCGAGTGGTGATGTCGCACTCCTGATGGAACATTGAAGTGGCGCTTGCTCAGAATCATCATCACTAGAGGTACTCACCACACAGCAAAGCTCTTTGCTACCTCTAGGTTCCAGGTTGTCTTCCCACACATCACCTAGGTAGGTACCAGGCCCGCTGCCTCCCTTCGCGTTCCATCCGGTTTCCCCTCGAAAATTCACGGCAACCACGTGCAGCACCACCACCGCCGCCGCCGACCACTCCCGGTCCTGTATCCCGGTCCCGGTCCCGCAGCTTCCGCCGCCGCCGCCGCCTTCCCCATCACTCTTCACCCATTCCATGTCACCAGCCCGCCAAAGTCGACCACGCAGCCCCTCCAAAGTCAAACGGCCCCGATCCATGTCCTCCACCATAGCCATATCCATGGCCATATCCAGCAGGAGCACTCGACACCGGCAAGGGCACATGCAGCTGCGCGATACTTACTCCCGTCCCGTCTGTCCCATCTGTCCCATCTGTCCCGTCTGTCCCATCTGTCCCGTCTGTCCCATCTGTCCCGTCTGTCCCATCTGTCCCGTCTGTCCCGTCTGTCCCGTCTGTCCCGTCTGTCCCATCTGTCCCGTCTGTCCCGTCTGTCCCGACCGTCCCGGACATGGACACGCCCATACGGGCCATACCTCCACCTCCATGTCCCCCGCGCCATCCCGTGACTGTGAGTGTCAATGGTCCCCGCAATCCCCGTGCCCCCCTTCCAGCCCCAGCGTCCTCCTCCGCGTCCGGATACTCATACCGGTAGAGATATCCCACCCCACCCCCACCGGGCCACCCCCCAAAAGGCCCCGGCCCCAATCCCGATCCAGATCCCGATCTTGATCCCGATCCCGATCCAGGCCCCGATCCAGATCCAGACCACCACCCCCTCCATGTCGTACTTCCGAGCGCGAACCCACCGAGCCCGAACCCACCACCGTATTGTCCTTCCCTTCCATGTCTCCATGTCGGTGCACGCTGCTGATCGCCATCGCCCCCGGCCCCTGCTCGTGCTCGTACCCTCGTTCCATGTCCATGTCCATGTCCATATCCTGGTTGATTGCCGTTTCCCGCATACGCTTCGCCCCTTTGCCCGATACGTTCATGTTGGGCTTCGCGCGCGTTTCTGCGGCTGTCTTCATGTTTGGTGATGCTGGGGGTTGGGGCGCGAAGGCGGAGGCGGAAGAATCGGATTTTGAACAGGTCGTGAGGGGTGAGATTCATGAGGCGGATTTCGCGGGATTGGAATTGGTCCATATCGGGAGTTGTGGTTGTGTGGGGTGTCGTGACGGTGTTGGTGTTTTGCTGGGTTTGGGTCTGGATTTGGATTTGGTTTGGGTCTGGGTTTGAGTCTGGGTCTGAGGAGTCTGAGTTGACGTCGAAGGTGACGCTTGTGTGTTCCCCTCCGAGTCCCGGCTCTCCTGACTCTCCTCCTCCTCCTCCAAAGCAGCTCTCAACCTGCCTAACTCTGTCATGCGCGGTTCATCGAGGGTTTTGTGTTCATCTACCCATCCCAGGCTGGAGCCGTCATTGAGGATGGAGTCGTCGATGATGGTGACGTTGGTGAAGCGGAGGATCTTGGCTATCATAAGCAAAGGGTTGATGGATCCGTATTGCACTGTGTTGAGATGGTTGAGGATATTCGGGGCGAGACTAATGCGACGCTGGCAAAGGACTTGGGCGTGGGAATGAAGCAGATAAATCTCGCCGGGGGCTTTGGGGTCGGGGTCGGGCTTGGGCTTGTACTTGTGCTGGAAAGCAGGAGGGTCGGGGTCCTGGTCGGGGTCGGGGGAGGTTATAGGAGATGCGGAATCGGGAGGGACGTAGAATGTTGAGGGCCGAAAAGGATCACGACTCATCTGGATCCGACTCCTCATCTTGACCAAAAGGCTCATACCCAGGTTGATTAACCCACACCGGCGGCGCAGGTAGGCCACTCCCAATGCCTCCCCTGGGCATCTCCTCCCTAATCCCACCGCCACCACTCACTAGAGGTAACCTCACGCACTGCTTACCTATAGACTCCCAATTCAAATGCACAATCTCCAAGCAAATCCTCTCCGTCTTTCTGTTCCACGGAATCGCGTACACTCCCTCCCCCGTCTTCGTCGACTTTGCCTCCCTCGTGTACGGCGGGTCCCAATCAACCGTGATATGGATCCGATCCGGCAGGATATACTGCATGATATCCTGATAAGCACTCGTGGAGACCAGCATCAGATTGCACACATGTCTGGCGGCTTTTTTGAGCGCGGGGGTACAGCCCGCTTTTACGTGCCAGGGAGGGCCGTAGAGAGATGAACCTAGGAATTCGGTGGTAGGTGGGAAGTCCTTTTGGTAGACGGTTATACGTAGGATGCGGTAGGGGTCGATGGCATGGTTCCAGATGAGGGTTTGGAGCTCGTAGGGGAGGGAGGGGAAGAGGGAGAAGGACTTGGGGGTGGAAGTCGTGGTTGTGGACATGTTGAAGAGCTTGGAGAGGAGGCGTTTGTACATGGTTGATGTTTGGCTGTTAGGGCATCGGAATTGATGATGTGATGTTTGGGAAATATAGCAAGTGATGATGGGTATTTATTAGTGACTGAAATGGTTGTGCAGAGGTTGGTGATACTTGCCTGCCCAAAAGTAATTGGACTGTATGTATGTGCAAAGTCCGCTGATGGCTTGTGCACCCAGCTGCCTTTCACGGATGGAAACAAGGAAACGCAAACTTTGTGTCCCTAGTCATGAGCCTCACTCACGACCGACAGCCGTTCCATCATGCCTCGAATGCTTCCCCAATACGTCGCTCCTACGCGGAACTGTCGGCAACAGTGATGGTATGGATGAATCTCAGCTTGCCCCCTTCCAACCTAAACAGGTGACTATCCGGTGCATTACCCAGATGGTCAAAGTTGCAAAGCACGCTGACAGTCCCCATGCTGTCGTCAATGACATATCGTCGATCGGAATGGGTGGCTGCGTGTTGTTGCTCGGGATGCCCACTTTGCACGAATCATCCGGTGCCCCCTTGCCGGTATACACGCTTCCTTCCAATCGTGCGCATGGCGCCTCCATGGGACGTACGCATGTGCTTTTCATCCATATTGGCTTGACGATGCACGATCCGTGTCAAAATTCCTGGTCGGTAGTCTTCCTTTGTCGTAACTCCAAGGAAAGGGTTTTGGGTATGGTAAATGTAGAGATTGCTCAGCCCAGCCATCGGATCGCTTGATCCTGCTTTGACCGGGAAGAGAGTGACGATTTGTTGGTGATTGGGCACTTGCCAACGCCGTTAGTAAGCTTGTACCGAGAGGAACATGGTCGTATGATGGGGATATCGGGACATCTAACGTCTCTCATGTCGTAGTGGGTGCCCGTTTGGAGGATCGCCGGCATCGAGAAAGGGGGCAACATGGCAAGTGTCCGCTGGAGTAGTCGGGAAGCAATTAGAAGGGCACTGGTTCGGTTTGCTCGTAGTCGGGCCCATCACGTGGCATTGAGTCGGGTGTCGTGGAAGACGGACGATGGTCAGCCATGGTTCGCCTGTTTCCAGATGAAGGGAGGAGAACGACCAGGCTGAGCGACGCTTGGATGACGCAGTTGGAGCTTGGACCGCGCTCCCGTCGTCAGCCTCGGGTACTTACCGTAGCACTGTGGAGCTCAAAATTACAGGGGCCTTTCAGCGCATTGCGTTAAGCTTCACGGCTGTACCATGTGCAAAATACTAACAGGCTGACCCCCTGAAGCACATCATTTATGCTTCTTGGCATCTGAACATAAAACATCATCTTCTCATCTTCCCATGGATTGTCGTCGTACCACTCCAGACAACAATAACGAGACGCGACCCAATGAGAATTTCGACAATGAAGAGAACCCTACGCGCTTAGCACCTCCAGAATGACCCCATTGGCTGAGGTGGTACACCCGACTGCCGAGCCCAGTGTGCAGGTGATGGCCACAACCACCTCGACTAAAGGGGAAGCTAGCCATTTCTTTTTTTGGTGGCTTAGAAGGAGAGCCAGACATCCCGCGGGTTCTTACCATATCAGTAAAGAAAGCCATGAGAGGACGTGAGACAATGGGAGTATCTTTCTCCTCGGCAACCAACAAAAGGCACGGACGAACAAAGAAAGATCACCACTTCATTCACGGCATCAAAGGCACCCACCGTATCAAGCAAATCTAAAAGAGGAAAACAACCGATCGTATTATTCAATCCCATGACACCGAAACCCTCTTCCATTTAGCCGTCCAGCCGTCAGAGAGACAACCTAAGACATTCGACAACGAGAAGACGCGGCAACTTACCTACACAATACACGCCTACACTCTCACTCCGTGACCAACCAACACCAATCAATGCTGGAAGCAGATAGCTCCAACAAAAACCTCGACGTCAAAAACCCAAGGGCTGGCTGGCTTGAGGCATGCGGTGGTCTAAACATTAGTCCCCCTAACCCTAGGTCCCCTCGGCCTCCCCTTCCATTTCCCAATTACCTCCTCCCCCACCCCCTCCCAAACCTCCCTTTCTTTCCTTCTCTCCTCCTTATTCCTTCTTTCCTCCTTCCGTTCCTCCTTCCGTTCCTGATCCTCCACCCCGCTCACATGGCTGTGCCCTTCTTCAAGTCCCACTTCCCAATCCTCCCTCTTTTCCATCCCCTCTTTACATGTAACCTCCTTTCCAACCGCCTGGGTGGCTGTCATGGGGACGTTCAAGGTGGTATAGTGGGAGGGGGTAGTGGTGGTGGTGGCAGTGGTACTTGTGCTGCTGGGGGTGGTGCTGGTGCTGCTGGGAGTGCTGGGGGAGGACATAGACATGTTGGGCGGTGGATGAGGTGATTGTTAGGGCTGGGATTTATAGTGGAACTGGTGTTGGATGTTTGATATTGACGGTGACGGTTCTGGTGGACTGGAGAAGTAAGAAGAAGGGATTGGATGGTTGTGGTGAGGTGAGGTGAGTACACTACCTACTTATATGTCTCTTCTCGTCGTTGGTCTGCTTGTTTCATTGTCAGCATCGAATGATGGGTCTGTTCAGTTTTGGCCATCATTGAAGACTCGGTAGGTAGGAATGGGTTGACAAAGAGTTTCTTTACAGCTATTCGGGGCATCAGAGCGGGTAAACTTGCGTCTCTAATGAAGACGCGCGACATTTCTTCAAACAAGCTCATTGTTTCGAGCCCGGCACGGTATAGGTAAGCTAAGGTCCTGTAACTCTGAGAGGACAAAGAACTCTTATCCCATCTATCCACAATAAAAGAGGAAGAGTGCCGCGCCAGGCTCGGGTTGCTCATGCCATCTGGTTACAGCTGAATACCTAGGCTGGCGTTGTTGGATAGGGGTAGGACAGCTACGGCGTCGGTTGGTTAAGAAACACACCTCACCTTGCAAACTGTTTTTCGCTCTGCCACAAAGCCAAAATACCACCACGCACGCATCATCGCCCTTTCCCCCCTAATCCTTCCCACCTTTTCCACCCCTTCCCTTGATCATGGCCTCCATCTCCACCTCTCCTCTTTCCATGTGACATGTCCGGTCCAAGCTCTTAGTCCCTTCTCAATGCCGTATAACACAGGACCCTATTTCAAGGAGGAAGCAATTACATAGATATGTGGTCAGGAACTTGCGACCCCGTACAAGTCACACCCCCAGTGCTTCATTGTCCCTTTTTAAACCGTCTCGTCTCATTATCGCCCATGCTAAGGTACGGTATGTACAAGGCGGGGGGTGGGGGGTGTAGTCTCGCGATCCTGTTTTCCTCGCGCTGTGATGTCATGTCATGTGCTGTGTTTCCGTCTTCTTCGCGTCTTGCGTCCTGTGTTCCGTGCTCGTCTTGCATGCCCCGCCGTTCGTACCGTATCCCCATCTCATGTTTTGGTATCGAAATCAGTTGCTCCGCGCTCCACCCTTGGCGGCCCTCAACTCGTCCATCTTGGCGACGCGCTTCTTGAACTCGACGTACTGGCACTTTTCGTATGTGTGTCGCTCGTCCTGCGGTGCGGGTGTTAGATTCGGTTCCGTGGTGGTGTCATCAGGCAACGGCCATCGTACCTCGCACTTCCACGGGAGGTAGTAGGTATCGTAGCGACACCGGTTCAGCGGGATGAGCAGGTGGGCGCAGCTGTCGCGGTAGGCCATGGGAAGTTTGGCATCGCTCATCTCCTGGCGAGTGGCCTCTGTTGTTTTGGATTCCAGTCATTAGCAAGCGCTTTCGGGGAGGGGTACCAGAAGGGAGTATTACGCCTAGCAGTGGTGATTGGAGAATCCGAGGCCATCTTGGATCGGCAATTGGACCGTCTCGTGGGAATGGAATGGTGGTGGTGCCGTGGTGGTGCCGTGGTCTTGGTCAAGTCATGTCCAGCATTGGATGTTGTCCATGGTCAAACGGTGGAGCTTGCTTCCCCAGCTTCCAATGATGGAGTGGTCCGAGCGTCATTTCCACAGTCGACAGTCGAGGGTACCTAGACACACGTGGAGAATCACATGACAGCTGCCCAGGCTTGGACACACGGACCAGTTGGCGGCAGCCAGTCCCATCATCACTGAACTTTCCAATTGATCTCACTTCCCACTGTCACTCTCCATACGCGGCCATACACCTTTGCCCAATACACCCGCTGAAGGACATTACAGACGACAATGGTCACTAGCATGTGTTCTTCAACTATCTAATCTTCATCTATCTAATCTTGAACAGGCTCTCCATCATCACCAAAGCGGCGCCAATCCGGCAGCGTGGGACTTTCATCACCATCCCACGGCCCCTCCCTGTCCCATTGCAGCGTCCGTGATCCCCACGGGTCTTGATCGAACATTTTGGCCTCTATGATATTCACGTCACGAGGAGTCGGCGGCGGGGTAAACCGGTTCTTAATCTTTAGATGGGATTCGAGTATGATGGCCTGTGGTTTGCGGTACCGGATTCTTTCTAACCGATACGTCTTGCTGACCCAGAGCTTGTCCTTGTCGACCCGGTCTGGCGCGTCAGGCGGGTGACGGAAGAAGGCTCCCGTGACAGGTCTTCGAAGTTTGCGCGTGTAGAGGGTCCTTGCCTTGCTGCGCAGTGTCTCTTTACCGCCCAGCGGAACAGCCACCGCTTCCAGCTCACCATCGGGGTCCCCGCGGTTGGTGCGCCGTCTCTTTTCGCTATACTTGGTCCTGTTCGGAACCTGATACGGCATGGTGCTCATGCGCTGCCCCGTCGCCCACCTCACGCTCTCGACGCCAGCCCGGGACCTACGCCGTTCGTCCACCTCTCTATCCGCCAGATCGATCAGGGTGTTATGAAACCAGTCATTTACAAGGCGCCAGATCGAAAGTCCACCCGTCTTTCCACTTGTCGTATTCCACTTCCATCCTCTCGTCGAACCCGCCCCCTTCCATCCGGCCTCGGTCGCACAAGCTCGCCACGTACCAAAGCCGTTGGACAACCTCGATCAGCGTCCACGAGTAATTATCATGCAGCCAGTCGCCATAGTCCTGGTACCAGTTCTCCGGGATTACCAGTCTCGTAAACCCGAGCACATCCTGGCGGCCGGCCAGGAGCATATGAAGCAGCATCAGGCCAAACTCGCCCTTGTCCTTCCACGTTTCCCTTTCCGGCAAATCCGGACACTCGTCAATCCTGAGAGCCCTGGGACCGAAACGACTCTTCTCATTCGTCGCCAGCCCGAAATCCCCCAAGATGACCTGCGGGAAACAATCGTTAAAGTGCTCCAGACACCGATCCCGATCGTGATCTCTCTCATACTGCGTCACGAAATGCAGCCAAACATTGGCCAAATGCGCGTCATGATGCGCCGTCGGCGTCCAGTTCGCCGCCCTCTCATCCTCCTTGTCGTTCCACTCCTCCTCTTCTTCTTCTAGCGGCGGTCCCCTAACGGTGCCCCTAGCCTGCGTTTTATCCGGCATCGTCCTCCCCGTATGGATAAACTTGAACGCTCGGCCAACCTGCGCAATAACATGCCGAACTTTCATGGCCTCGGGAATCGGTCTTCGCGCAGCCTTGTACATCTCAATCAGCTTCTCCACCCTGTCGCCGTTATAAAACTTGCTGAAATGCGTCGCGTGCTCCTCGGGCCAGGCGTGCAGCTGGAACGCGTGCGTCTGCGGCAGACTGGTCAGGTGCGGGCTGAACAAGAACCGGAAGCCCTGCGGCGTGCGGACGGTGCCGTTTCCTGGATCGGGCATATTGCAAAACGCGATCTCCCCGGGTACTTCTCCCTCCAACGGAAACCGCTGGTGACGAGGCATCAGCATGTTGGGTCCATACTGAGGTCCGTCCGGCCGTACTGTTTCATACCACCCCTTGATGCGCTTGACCACCACAAACATGGGGTCAGGCCCAGCAGTCCGCCACAAACCGACTGCTACGCCCGTCGGAACAGTGCTGTCGTATTTCTTGAGCCAATTGACGAAAATCAGCTTTAACCCCTCGGGGAAGTCCTCATTCTTCCCTGGGCCCGGGGGGCGAAGCCACTGATTGCCGATATGCCCGTCGGCAGCATATCTTCTCAGATAATCAGGTGCCCGCATGGGGTAGCACACATACGTCAAGTGATGGTAGGGAAACTCCTTTTCCACTTGTTCTTTGCTGGGAGTGTCTTTTTCGGAGAAGCGGTCTTGGAATTCTTGGTCCCCAGTAGAGTGCGTGTTGCCGTCTTCATCGTATCGTTGGACGTCCAGCATCGGGAAGTAATCGGCTGCTAAAGGGGAGGCCGGCTTGAGGTGGTATTCGCGGCGGTTGCCATTGCGCGGGTTCCCGTGTAGCATCCGCAAGTTTACGGCTTCGTTGGGCTCGCTGAAGTTCGAGGTGAGGTTGCCTAGGTACATGCCTTCCTCGGGGACTGGGGAAGAGAAGGGGAGGAAGGGCATTGTTGCTGTTGGTTCCGGTTTGTGGGGTTGGGGGTTTGTCTGTGGTGGTAGTAGTGTTTGGCGTAGGTAAGGTAGAGTTGAAAAGTTGCCAAGTACCCCTAGGTTAGGTACCACTATGGGCAAAGAGTGGAGGTAACAGAAATGATGGAACAGCGGTGAACACTGAACAGCAGCTCTGGCCATGGTCATATCTGTCTGTTTATGAAGACTCGGCGTGCACAAAGGGGTTTGTTCCGGCATTTCATTTTCGCGGCAGTGAACAATGGCCTTTGCAACTCCAGTCCCATGTGCCATTGTACAAAGACCAGACAAGAACATGAATGCCGGGGTGCTTTGTTGAGGGCCGAGCTAAATTAGGTAGGCATGGCCTATTTATTGCCTTCCGACACAAAGAGACAGACAGTCACTTGGACTCATGGGCAAAGCTGCAAAAAGAAAAAAAAGTGCAAAAAAAGAAATGCCTACTACAGGAATCGAACCTGTGATCTTTGCATGTCGTCGTTTACATTACGCCCTTTTTTGAGGAGGGGTAGGTAGTTATACAAGTGCAACGCATTAGCCACTATGCTAAGCAGGCCTTAGCTTGTTGTTGGATGAACCCTGTCGAGCATCTACCTAGATACCACAACACAACTTGGTCCTGCACTACCCTAGTGCAAGTCGAGTTTGCGAAGGCCCTACGCCGGTCTAGTGAGGGCGGACACTCGGTTTTATTGAAGTGTTCCGGATTGATTTGAACACATGTGGTACATTTATCGTCAATTTGTTTCGATATGGTTAGGCATGCATGTTCATTTGTCTATTTACTTGTTGATGTTTGTTTTGTTTCTCAGGCAACGGGACTGGCGATGATTGAAGTCGGTCGGTCGGTAGGACATGTCGCTGTTACGAGGTACCGGCGGAAGGAAGGCGCATTGGAATAGGGTAGGTAGGGCAAGCCCAGGACATGCATACAGCAAATTGCCCACTGCCTGGCTTTCCCAGTTCCAAAACCCTTCTGAGACCAGTGCATTCGTCCCCCACCTTCTTCTTCGACTTTCGGGTATTTAGGGTCAGGATTTGGCAGCTCCTTGGGATTTTCCCTTTCTTCCTTCTCCCCATTGGTTTCAACTACTCTTACACTTCTCTTGGTGCTAAATTTCTCTTCATCCCATCCACCACTACGGTTTCCTCGTTTCATCCACCGCACGTCTTCATCTATCTCCCTCTTCTTGCTCTCAAACCTGTTAGAAGTCTGTGTCTTAGGTCGCCCACTCACAGAAAATCCTTCCAGGTACTGTATTTAGGCTCCCTTGATTCCGTTTCTCTTTCCTCAGTGTGGTTCCAGAATCAACCAGTTTTCTGTTGTTGCACGTGCCTTTCCCAATCTCAAGACAAGCCGCACTCGAACTAAGATGGCCGCCGCCCACACCACCCCAGAGACGATGAAATCGGCCTTGATAAAGGTACTGGCCGAGTTCGTCCAGTCCGCCAATGACCAAACATATTCAAACGACTGGCAGAGGGAAATGCACGCTATCATCGAGGTCTTTGCTCTCAAATACAACGCGCTCTTGCCCAAGTATGCGATGCTTGCAGACAAGAAGAACTACCCGCGCACCAGCAAACTGTTGCATCAGTTCTTTGCCAAGACGCTCCGTAATGCCGTGCATGACCTAGTACCGTTGGACGTTGAAGGGCTGAAGAAGGCAGTTGAGAAGCTTGACGCCGAGTACATGTATGGCAAGAAAGACGATCGTGATGACTACGATGTCGTCGAACCTCAGATCACGTCGGAGGGTGCGCTTGTACCCCATTCGCGCAAAAGACGCGTGGACAGCTCTGATGACGAGACCGAGGAACTTATTTTTCTGCCGCCGAGTGCGCCTACATCCTACTCCCGCAAGAGACGTCGCACCGATACCGTCGAGGCCAGCGAGCCCGCCAAAAGAATTAAGATTCCGAAAGGAAAGCGCCCCGTGTTCAAATGGTTCTCCAAGCTCAAAGTCTACAGCAGTGGTCCGTACACAGTCCGTGTCCCCAAACAGCTCGAAGACTAGCTTGACTTCTTCGAGGTCGCGCTCGAAGACCCTGCCATCGTCAAGATCAAGTTTTGCCATCCCCCCAGGAAGGGTTCCGACTATTCCCGACAGAACCTTCTGAACGACAATCTGGACACGGAGCCAGCAGACACAGCCTAGAGGTACCTCGCTATCCACTGCTGTAGGAAGGAGCACTTTCCCTACCTACATAGTGATTTGCTCTTCCCATCTTCCTGGCCATATCCCTCTGCCGCGGATCTACATCATCAACTAACATCGATCTTTTGCAGACACGCAGAGACACAAACCATTCTTGAGTTGGCATCGGCGGGTACAAAGGCCAGCGAGGCCAAAGGCAGTAATATTAGGGGAGAACGCTGGCTCTACTAAGCAGATAATAGCTTAATTTGGTTGCTGTTCGTTTCTGAAAGAACCCAACGGACAGTGGGTTACGTACCCCAATTTCGCTACGTGAATGCCCGGGCGCTGGCTGGCTGGTACCTAAGGTAGTGACGGCCGGTCCACAGTCGCACATGTCTGCTCATAGCGGCTGGATGGTGGGCGGAGGGATGGATACATACTTATGGATACTGGACACTCGGCGTTTCTGAGCTGTTGATATCTTATAAAGTAACAGTTCTATTTTGATAACTATTCAATCTGCGGTAAGTTCTACGTGTCTTGTAGCAATGTATTCCTGTGGTAGTATTCTCCCGCCATTTGCTAGGTCCTTTTTCACGTAGCGAAGTCGGAGGTATCGGTTGAATGCGCTTGCCGCTTTGTCCCTGGGCAAGCGGGAGGTTGCGCCCCACTAGAGTTTTCCATCCATATTTTCCATTTCCTTTGGCAATCTCGACCTGACCTTACTTTTAGCCAATGCCTTTGCCTCTTTCCACCTCCAGTACCAGCTCGTCAATCAGCCATTTTGGTTCTCATCTACTCCCAAATGTCCATTTCCACCTCCGTTTCCATGGCGTCATCAACGATAAGCGCAAACCCTTTACGCCTTCACGAGACGACTATACGCCTCCTGTTTCCCATCAAGTACCAGCAGAAGAGCCTAGATTACACTCCAACTCAAATACCGAGGATAAGCCTTCGACGATGGAAGGGTGCGGAACGAACGCCTTCAGTAGTTTCTCGCCAATCGCCAGCTAGAAGTTTTTAGCACCGAGTTCGACGATTCCGAAGGAGACCTGACCACTCCAACACACATACTATAGCATCAGTTCTTTGTCAAGTTCCTCCGTAAGATGTTGGACGACCTGCCGCCCAATGCTACCAACCTCACAGTCTGTCTCACCGGCTTTCTACAATCCGTGGCTTCCACACCGCTCAAAACGTCAACGGCGGGCTTGACGTTCTCGAATTTACCTTCGACGACCCTGCGATGATTGCCGCTAAGCTGGGCTCGGCAGGCGATAGCCGCTATGCCACTGTTGCCGGCGATGGGGATGTCGACTTCTCAACGACAGTAAAGTGGGCGCAGAGTTAGTAGACGGAGACTAGCTCTCTTCTTGGTTTGGGAAGAGGGGGCGCCATGCTTGGTGAGTTACTCCTCCTGAAACTGAATTTAGCACATCTCTCCACGACTTATCCATGCCCGACGATAACTAACAGAGACCTTTCTGACAAGCACCGGCTCTTAAGGGCTACGCCTCGTAACACGCCTTTCGACCTCAGTACTGCCCCACAGACACTGGTCATTCTGAAGCCGGCCGATACCACACTCGCGCAACCACCGATGTCCGGCTTTGCCAACAGACGACATTTACCACCGCATCGTGCGAGGCACCTTCTCCTAAAGGGCGCTCATTCGGTACCTAGTCTCTAGAGAAGTGTCCCCCAGTACCACCGACTATGGAACACGGATACGGATCCTGATCTGGACGAGACAATCAAGCTGAAGAAACGAAACAAGGGCAAGGGGGAGGAGTCCCAGCCAGAACACTCGAAACAGGCTCAGGAAAGAGCACAAAAGAAGGAACAGAAGAGGGCCGACAATTTGGGCATCCAGGCCGAGTGATCAAACCCCTCTTCACCAGTTCCTCACCTAGATACCGCATCCATTACTCTGCCGACCCTCTCCAAGGCTTCAATCTCGCGCCTGCATACCTTACCTTTCCATCCTCGGCCAGTTACCCCCAAAGGAAGGAACTTGACAAGTTGAACGCCTCGAGGCTATCGCCAATCAAGAGTTCGCCGACTGGTGCGACTCCTTTGGCTGTGCTTGGCGCAAGGGCGGATCACAAAGACGAAAGCTGAACAAGAAGAAGTCGCTGGCCAACCTGTTTGGCGAAAAGAGAGGAAAAATGGAACCAACCATTACTTGCCAGCGTCTTGTCAAATGCGCTTTGCTTGGATGGCGATTGCTGGATACCTACTAGGAAAGGCGCTTTGCAGGAAAGAGTTTTGACCTTTGAGTATCTTCTCTCGCGGATATTCCATGGTTTTATGCCAATGCTGACAGAAGGACGAAGAAAGCGGACGCCTGCCTATGGGTCTTAGTACGATACAAAAGGAATACCTTGTATGTACCTACTATTCCGTTTTATCCACAAGACTACATACGTCGCCCTGGGCCTTTTTTTCTTTACTTCTCTTCTTTGAACTTTACGGAGCAACGACTTTCTGGGAACTTCCGTGGAGTATATAGACTACCCTCAGCTCTATTTTACGTTTCCCGTCCACCGCTACCTCTACAGCATTTGAAGTGATTTCTCGTTAACTATCTGCTTCCTACAAACAGCAGTCATACCTACACATAAGCCCCTACAAAGATTTTAGCCGTCAGCTCAACCAACTTCCCAGCCTTGCCTCATCAACTGTCAGAGTCACCAGGCAAACAGGATGCCACGAAACACGGATGCGAGACAAAAGGCGGCGGAAGAGTGGTCGAAGCGTCTTATAGACTCTGCGGGCAATTATCAAAAGGATAGTATAACGTATACCCTCCGCGACCTTGTCGAAGAGATCGAGAAGCGAGTTGCTCAAGTATGGAGTAGCAACAACAGTAGTGCCGCATGGCGAGAATACTTCGTCGCCGCCCTCAGGAAGCTTTTAAGAGAGATACCAGGGGCGCCCAAAGATATTAGCATCGAAGAATTACGCACGGAGATTGAGCGCCTAAACTCGTCAGTCAAAGCCGCCGCACCCCCCAATGGCAACGATGAGGCCAGCAAGCCCGCCGACACTACCTCCACCGGCCTCTCCACCAACACCACCTTCAAAGTTGACACCCAAGGCGACTACAAAGCCCGCGCCGTGAAAGATGGCACCACAACGAGCATTGAGTTCCAGCTGAACGGTCCGGCTACCGTCGTGGTCCAGACTGCAACTACTGGAACTGCTGCCGCCCGCACTGCCGCCCAGCTGGGCACCCTTTCCCTTTGGAAGGAATAATAGGTGAGTTAATCTTAGAGCATGCCACTACGGGCACTCAACCACCTACCAACGCTCTCAGCTTGACCTCCACTCTGTCCAGTATGACATCAACTGACAATCATCTTCCGGTCTAGGCATCCAAAAGACGTAGACGCACAGATTGTCCACGGAGATGAATGTTCCCGGAGGAAGCTTTGCTAGGTGGATAAGGGTGATGGTGAATAAGAGGATCAAAGGGCCAAAGCTGGTGGACAGACACTCGGAAAATCCGAGTTGTTGAAAGCGTCTATGGATGTTCCTTTGCTAGGAAGGGGTTGAGAATTAAAGCTACGGTCTGACATGTTTCATTGCGTTTGAGTCGAAAGTGCCCACGGCAGTCATTCATTCACTGAGATTGTGTTGCTGGTGTAAGGTACCTATCTTATGGATGAAATGTTATTGGCTTTAGGTCCTTCCTTCGAAGAGGCAGAGGTACCAACCAAATAACAAATCTTCCTTTGTTGAAGCTCGGTACATAGAGGTAGGATGCAGACTCGTCGCTCGATATACAGATTAGAGGCTGGCGCGTGGGAAACATCTTGCTACCTTTAGCCCCGGAAATAACTCCACTCAACTCTGCCTAACTTGAGGTCGTCATTGGATTCGTCCCACTCAGATTCACGTAGGTATTTGAGTTGAGTCGAGTCGAATAACATTTACTTGCCGATCTGGAACCTCAAACCTCAAACTGGTATATTTCCTTACATCTAGGTAGAGGTACCTATCGGAGTAGAAGCCACATAAATGGGCTGGGAAGAGAGACGTTACTTCTCATAGCGAGTGGGTTATATGTATTCAACGTGGATAGATGGAGAAGAATTCCTTTGAGGCCGATGATCGAAAATAGGTACCCATACGTCACCTAATCCTCCTTAATCCAGGTTACTTTGACGACGAAAGAATAGCTCCCAATGGATCAACAGAGAATACCCCAGCTAAATCCAACGCGCCCATTGGATTCCTGGAGACGTCTAAAGATTCGAGTGCTGTTGCTTAGAGGCTGATGGATGGCTTTGGTAGACATGAATGGCACTTGACAGGCAAGAGGACATGAGCATAGCTCTTTGCTTTTGCGGTCATTCTATGGGCTCGTGTGAAAGGCAGCAGAAGAGGAACCGGACTCTTGCATATCTCCATGTGTATGTGGTCTTGAAAAGACACAAATGGAAGAACTTGCACGTACGGGTCTCGTTGGATAAAGACTTGTGCAAACATTGCCGTGGAACAGCTCCTCGTTACAGGTACCTTATCTTGCGCCCAGCCGGGCTGGGTCCACTTCCTAGCACCACCCTTCGCTAGATTGCCCTCGCGTTCCTTCGTACCTCTTGTCCTCTCCAATACATCATCAGCGCAACTTCTCTCTCGCCTTCCACTCTTTGTCTCTGTGGTCCAAAACCTTCCTTGAACTCCACGCAGCAACAAGTCCACCGTCACTCATCTTCAGCATATAAGACTGCCTGGCTCTCTTCCGTCGCGCTCTTTCCTCACCTCAACATCACCATACTTTCTTCGGCGTTCAACGTCTATCGCCAATAACCCGTGGTCGCACCTCCGTCTAGGATCTCCCCATCATTCTCTTCACAAAATACCAGCTCTACCGGCTCACTCAGTCTTATCACCAGCGTTATAGGCCTTCAGAATGTCCCAGAACGCGGCGAACGCAAGAAAGAAGGGTGCCGAGAGATGGGCCACGTTCCTTCTCGACAACGGCATCAACGACAAGGAAAGTGTAACGGAAGTCCTCCAACATCTTGCTGAAGCGCATCACAAGCGCGTTGCTCCGGTGTGGGATAGCAACGAGCACAGTATTGCGTGGCGCAACTACTTTGTCGCGGCCCTCCAGAAGGTCCTGAGGGAGCTGCCATCCCAACGTACCAGCACCGAAGATTTGCACGAGGAGATTGAGCGCTTGAAGGTGCCAGTCGAAGCCACAGCCGCCGCACTTCCCAAGAACGAGGATGACACCAACGATGATGCCGGCAAAAATCCGACAGAGGAAGCCAGCCAGCCTCCCGATACCTTCACCACCAGCACCGACACCTCTACTACCTCTACCGAGACCATTACCTCTACCTCCACGAGTCCCCGTCGCCTTCTCTCCACCACCACCACCACCGCCGAGACCGGCATCAAAATCGACACCCAAGGCGAATGCAGAGCCCGTATCATAGAGGACGGTACCATCGAGTTTCGGTTGAGCGGCCCAGCTACGGTTACATACCGGCCCTCTGTGACTACCTCTACTACCTCCGGAGCTGGAACCGGAACTGCTGCTGTTATCGCCGCTGCTGTCGCTGCTGCTGCTGCCGCCCGCGGCATTCCCTTTGTGCCTGAGGGCCAAGTCCACGAGACTACAACTACTACTGAAGAGACTGTGGAAGAGCTTGTGGGAACTTCCTCTGGAAGTGATGCCAGCGATGGCACTTCAACCGTCCGCGACACTCCGTCTGGCAGTGATGCCAGCGATGACACTTCCACCGTCCATGTCCGTGACACTCCCTCTGAAGACACTTCATCAGATTCTGGGTCTGGGTCTTCAGATCAGACCCAAGTCCATACCTCTGAAATTACGCCCGGAACTGCTACCTCCGGAACTGCTGCCGCCCAGGCCCGTTTGCCTAGTGGTACCACTGGAACTGCTACAACTAGTGACAATTCTGTTGTCCATGGCACCCCCTCTGACATGGAGTCCCAGACCCAAACTCATACCTCCGGAACTGCGACCCCTGGAGCCGCTATCGCCCGTGGCACTCCCTCTCAGTCCCAGGCCCAGGACCATACCTCTGAGACCCCTAGCGCTTCTGCACGTGGCACTCCCTCCGGAACTGCTGCCGTCCGTGGCACTGGCAATACCTCTCACGTGCAGTCTCAGGCCCAGGTCCATACCTCTGGAACTGCAACCCTTGGAACCGCTGCCGCCCGTAGCAGTGGCATTGGTACTCCCTCCGAAACTGCTGCCGTCCTCCGTGGCACTGGCACCTGGGCCGAGGTGGACATACATATAGCGGACATGATGGAGCGGCAAAGGTGGAAAGCTAGTAGTAGTATTCTGAGACAGGCCATGCTGTATAACCTCAGTAGTGCTCGTCTTGAAGAGCTTCCGTTTCAGGGGAATGTGGACGCCACTACCTCCAGGTCTGTGCCTCAGACCCAGGTCAATATCGGTGCTTCTGGACCTTCTGTTTCTGCCGCCAGTGGTGCTGGTACTGGCACTACCTCTGTGTCCGAGGCTCTGGTTCTTCCCTTGCGAGCTGGACCTGCTAGTGCTGCTGCTGGTGGTACTGGTACATGTACCTCTATTCCATCTGTGGCTCTAGAGCAAGCCGACGGCAATACCTCTGGGACTGCTGGTTCCATGTTCGCCGCCGGTGCTACTAACACTTCCTCTGTGGCTGCGGATGAAGGGCAAAATTGGGATCCTTTTGCGGCTCTCGTCGAGGCTGCTGCTGCTGCTCCGCGCCTCGCGACTGGTGCTGGCGGTAATGCTCCGGCTGATGAGCACGATAGACACGATGGACGCGATTTGAATGGACCTGAGTAGACTGGACCCATTTTCGTAGTGTTACCTATAAGCAACTTGACATTAGGCCTCTTTTATTTGACTGAGTCGATGGAGTTCAATATAATGGCAGTAGTGTTCTTGTACTTAGCCAATTTATAGCTGTAATCTCTTGAGAAAACGTTGCTGGGTGAGGATAATAGTGGATAGCGGTAGATAGGGCGTGCGAAAGGGGGTTAGACACTCTGCAGTATCTCCTTGGTGGCAGTCTTTCTGCGTGTTCTGTTGCTAGATGCCCATTAAGAAGAAATTGAACTGTCTGATGCAATGACTTTCCTTGTATTTATGTTGTGTCAGTGTGCGCCGAATGTTTTGTTCAAGGTACCGTACGTTTTGTTCGTACCTGCATTAATGATATTGGTTTGAGAACTGCATTGCCACGTTGTAGCCGGCCTCTTCACTCTAGACCACGCATCTCCGGTCCCGGCTTTGAGAGGCTAGTGAAGAGACGATTCTCTCTATTTCGGGTGGATCAACTGGCCTGAAATGAAGCTAAAAGGTTTCTCGAGTGCAAGTCCTTGTGGAGAACATCATACCACTCGAGCCAAACCATGACCCGGTCCTCACTAGGACAGCTTCCCGGTTCTCCCGAAACCTGTAGCGTCAAAATATTCCACATCCGAATACAAAAAGCCCGAGATAAACTTCTTGCTGCTTTTCTTCAAGAGCCCAGAGTACCTGTACCTACACTACTCTAGATCAACCTCGTCAACACCACTTCTGCCAAACCATCTGTCGGTATCACAACGGCAAGCAAACAAGATGCCTACCAGAAACAACGTCAGATCGGCCAAAAGCTTCGCCGCGAAGCTTGTGCAAGACTGCGAGCCGAAAGCCCGCAGTAAGCGGGAGTACGAGCTGACCACCGCCTTGAACAAGTTTGCCACAATGTACCAGAAGCTCGCGAACGGCATCAATAGTGAGGATTGGCATACTCGCTTCGTCAAGGCACTCGAGGTCAACGAGAGTCCCGCCAACGTCAACAACGCCATCACCCCCGCCAACGTCAACAACGCTGCCACTGTCAAGACCAGCACCAACGCTGTCACTGTCAAGACCAGCACCAACGCTGTCAACGCCAACGCCAACACCGCCGCCGCCGCCGCCGCCAACAACAACAACAAGCGCCCTGCCAACGATCAAGCCAGCGGTAACGCCATGCCGGACACCACCAAGCGCGTCAAGACTGAGGTTGCCCCTGCTCCGGCTCGTGCCGTTGCACCTGCCCCTGCCATCGCGACCAGCTTCAAAGTCGACACCAACAGCGCCTACACATCCAAGGTCCATTACCCCGGTGCCGTCTATGAGCTCACGGTCAACAGTCCAGCTGTGGTCCAGGTCCACCATACTCCCCATGCTCCCGCCGGCCCTCCCGCTTTCGTTCAGCCTGATGACGGTTATGGCGATCCCAGCAAGAAGCCGATTCCTTTCCAGACGGGCATGTATGTTTGAAGGGCACCAGACACATTTTCGCAGCCTAGCAGCACACCTCAGGTAAGCACGTGAGTCCCTCCTTCCAAGATTCCTGTCACTCGACACTTTGGTATATTGCAAATCTATTCCCGTGATGGTTCACTAACATGTTTTTCTTTAGCGCAGGGCAGCTTCGGCATTTAGGACCCGAGTTTGTTCTATCTTTTGACTCAAATAAAGGGAAGGACGCCGGAGGTAACGTACCTAGCAGAGGGACAACTTGCTGTTTGAAAACTGCAGAAATACATGACTTAGATGAAGGAATTCTCACAAAGGAGATGTTCAAGCGGGGTAAAAGGCTGGGAAGTTGCAAGACATAGTTCCGCAAACTGGGACTTCAAATGTAGTAGTATACCATTCTGGTGTAGCCAAAGAATTGTGATCACTGTGCACATTGATGATATGAAAGCCGTGACAAAGTGGTCAAACCATTGCATATAATACTTCTGCCTCCAGCCATTTCTGGTTCCGTCTTTGGTTATGGGCTTCGGTCCAGAACTCCTAGACCGATAATTCTCCAGGAACAACCGCGCAAGGTCTAGGCTGCAGATGTTCGTAAAAAGACCAATGATAGGGAAATATTTGTGGGTAATTGAACTTGATGTTAGCGACGTCGTAGAGTGAGATAATGTGTGCCTCGTACTGCTGGCGGGAAGTTGGCTTCTAGTAGAGATCGAGCCAATATGGGATGAAAGGAAGAACCACTTCTTCGAGACAAGCCCTACCTAGTCGGACGCATCATACGTGTCGTGCTCCCGGGGCAAACTTTGCCCGCTCTCCCAGTGAAGTGAACAGAAAATGCTCTCGCTTGAGGCTGACACTCGTTGACAATGGGGGTTAACCCTTGTTGGCACTCGAGGCTGACACTTCTTGACACTTATACCCACATTTGTCCCTTGAGTCCCAATGCCTCAAGGCACCACTCTTTCCCCTCGTCACTCCTCAAACTTCCCGTCGCAAATCAGCCAGAATCACTCGACATAACAGCTTTCGTGCCCCTCACCATATCTTAAGGTCTCATCATCATGACAACTCCACAAAACAAGCCTCCCCTACCCCAGTCAAAATCCTCGATCCAGACAACGAGATTCAAGGCAGCCTTGAAATGGAACGACTATCTCGTGGAGGACCTCCATCCATCTGCCGAGGGCTGGGAGATGTCGATGGCCCTCAAGGACTTGGCCGCGAAGTACGAGGCCTATGATGAGACCCCCCATCCCTTTGGCGACGGCTACAACATCAGGTGGAAAAGATTCTTCGTCTTGGTGTTCCAAGAGATGCTCAGGGGGTTGCCAAACGGAGTCGTTGAGTTGGAAAAGGCCATCGAGTCTCTTGAGCGCCCGGCAGCACCTAACCAAGTCGGACCGGCCATCATCAGGGCTGCTCCCAACGTCACGCCCGCCGTCAACGTCAAAAATGCCGACTTGGTAAACAATACTGCCAATGTCAACAGCACGGCCTACGTCAATGACCCTCCCGTGGCGAACAGCACCGCCATGGTCAACAGCAACGTCAACAACACTGGCAACGCCAGCAATGCCTTCAGCACCAACCACCCCTCCGCCAACGCTGCCAACGCCGCCAACCCCAACCCCAATAGCAAGAAGCGCCTTGCCGAGGCCATGGACCCCGGCGGCAACAATCGTGATGCTTTGCATCCCAACAAGCGTCTCATGACCCAGACCAGCGACAGTGCGGTCCTCCCTCCTGGAACTTTCTTCAGCGTCGATACCCAAAGCGACTACACAGTCCGGTGTGTCCAAGGCGCTGCTCCCACCTTTGAGTTCAAGGCGAGCGGCCCAGCCAAGGTCCATTTCGATATGGGATATTCAGGCGTCCCTGCTATTGCTGCTTTTGGGGCTGCTCCTTGGGCTCCTGTTGGTGCCGCTGCTCAGGTTTCTGATCCAATGCCTGCTCAGGCTTCGTGTGCCCCCGGTGCTGTTGCTGCTCCCGGTGTTGTCTCCGCTCCTGGTGCTTCTTTCACCATTCAGGCTCCTGGTGCTACCGCTGGTGCTGTTCAAGTTGGTCCTCGGGTTCCTCCTGCTGGTGCCCTTACTCCGGTTTCTGGTGCAGTTCCTGCTCAGGAACCGGGTACTCTCGCTGCTTCAGGTGTTCTCGGTGTTTTGAATGCTCCCGGTGGTCCTGTCGCTACTTCGGGCGGTCAAGCGGAGGCTCCTGGTGCTGCCAATGGTGTTTTCACTGCTCCTAGTGGCGCTCACGCTGCTCCTGCTTATGTTGTCCCGGCTAATGCTCGTCCTCCTCCTGCTGTTGTTGCATTTGCCCGTCGTGCTTCTAACGCTTCCCCGGACGTTGACAACGCAAAGCCGCGTACGGGTTGGGAGGAAATGGGCTTCCGCGAGGATTCAATTCCGTCATCTGGTGAGTGACCCTTCTTCGCAGCATGGTTTCCGCTTTTGCTAACTTTGGACCATTAGAAAACACACGCAGCGACAGTGATGTTGCTTGATATCCAGCTAAGGGGCAAGACCGTACCATTCTACCAGGGGCAGGTAATCACTGCTTTGTCCAATCGCGGGTTGTGATGGTTCAATGCCCGAGCATATTTAGAGGAAGACTCGCAGAGAAGGTAGAGCTGGATTAAGGCACACATGCGTCGTCGCTCGTAAGGTCTGGTAATCTTGAAGGACAAATTGAGTCATGCCGGGCAGAAACGGGTGATGAACTCGGTATTCCAGTCAGGATTCCATGTAGAATTGAAACAAACCCTCATCATATCAACGGAATGGTCGTGATGAATGGCAAGTCCAACCAAATGTGTGAGGGGCACCAGGCAACCATGGAACCTTGCATGATTGCAGTGCTGCATTATGCAGATGTGTCCTTTGGGATTTGGAAAGACCGGCCCATTGCAGGACCGAGATCAAACGGCAAGTGCCTTGACCAGACGCAGATAATTCGATTGGGAACTCCAATGGCGGAGATGCTTGCATAGCCAGGGAAGGAACGATAAGGTAGGTACCTACTACGCAGGAAGATCCATAGTCTGACGCACAAATAATTTCCTTACCTCCCAAGGCTCTTTCCTTCGCCGCCTGTATTGAGGTTGGTACAGCAAGTGGTGGGCAAAAATCCCATCTTTGGCGTGACTCTTCCTTGCCTGAAGTAGTTCATCGTTCGGACCCCTCCTTTTTTCTCTTTGATACCTCTTTCCATGCGCATCCCACCACCCGATCATCTTTCTCGTCAATTTTCCAACCCCTCTTCGCCGCGACAATCATCATGGCGCATTATTTCAAAGAAAACCTTTCTCTTACCGCCCACGATGCCGAGCTGTTGGCTGTTGTCAAGGCAATCGCCATCGAGTTTCGGCCCAACTCTATCTTCAAGCCCGACGAGGAATGGCACCAATACGTTGTTCTCAGCCTCAACAAGTTCTTGCACGACACACCACCTCAAGGCAGCGATGAGCTACGCGATGCCTTGGCTCTGTTGAAGGCCGATTCGGCCGAGAAAAGTGCTCCTGCGACGGTACCCGGTTCGGCGGCTTCCAGTCACTCAGATCTGGCCATGCCCACTGACTCCACTGCCGCTCACGCACACTCGAGGCCTTCGAAGAAACGGTCGATTCTCTCGCAAGAAGATGGTATGAGATCCTGGCTGGTACAAGCAGCAACAAAACAGCCCAACTACCAAGAGAAGACACCAAGCTTTACAGTCCATACCAAAGGCGAATACACTGTCCGCGTCTCAGAGGGCGCCATTCCGACCCTCGAGTTCAATCTGAGCGGCCCAGCTACTGTCCAGATCAAGACCGTGGGCCCGTCTGGCGCTGTGCCTTCCCGCCCTGAGCTTCTCCCTCCGAGCAACCATACCGGTCTGCGTCCTTGCGGAGCATTACCAGGCACTTTCCATTCCATGGGCCCCAATGATGCCAAGCCGGCACCGTGCTGCGCCTCTCCTTGAGCTGCAAGTGTTTTCTTCCCGAGAGTCAAGATGGCCAAGTTTGATCTTCTTTCGGCTTCCCGGACAGTGTTGGGCTCATTGGTTAACCCCCTTCTGCGGACATAGAAGATGATCTTGCACCCAGCCGCCAGCTGTCTGCCTCTCGAGCTGGGGTAATACCCCCCTTCGGTAGCTTTTTCCCGCGTTCGTCCGTAGCCTTGACTTCCTTCGGAAATCTAAATACAAAAATGACTTCTTCGCCTCCTTTGTCCCGCTGTGACCGTCCAAGAGATCGTCTTTCAGACAAATTGGCCGCTCGTTACGACGTTCCCAGCAGACCTCGACCCGGAACAGCCGCTTCCGTCCCAGTTTCCTACGACGAACTGTTGTTTTGTTTTGATGTATGTTCTTCGGACCCGGGCACTAAAATGAGATCGCTTTGCCCTATCACCTTCGCTGTCATCAAGTCAGATCACCCGCACCGCACTACAGTCTATGCCGACCCTCCATCGTGAAGATATCAGATCGGAATGTGTACATTTCAAGAGATGTCGTCCTTATCTTCCATCGGTACCGTGACATCAAGGCTGTCACTTCGGCCCCATTCGGCCCTAGAAACATGACTTTGATCGGAATAACTCAAATCCCATCTGGTGTGTTGAAGAAATTTGCACGTTCGGATCAAGATAATACCGCATTGAACAGATTTCCATTCCCTTGAACCCGTTTATCCCAACCTGCAATGCAGGGACCCCGCACTGCTTACTTGCCACCAGATATGCCAAACAACTACTACATAACCTGCCAACTTCCCCCGCCACGGACTGTTCTCGGATGTCCCTCGACTACCACGTTTGGCTTCCCCTTGATAACTTTCCAAACTCCAGCCTGCCATCAGCGACATATTGCGTCACGAAGCGTTCCTTAACGGCGAAGCTTCGACACACGCAATCAAACCCTCGTCCGGCTACAACAACCAAAAGCAGCAAGCGGAAGGCACTATGAAGTGCGTGTCCAAGAAGGAGGCGGGTAAGAGGATGGTGCGATACCTGAAGGGCGAATTTGATAACGAGGATCCGTTGTTCGATCTTTCCGATGCTCTCAAGACTTTCGGCGTCAAGTACGAAATGTTAGCGCTAGGCGAGAGCAAGAATGGTGATTTGAATTTGGCTTGGCATAATTATTTTGTTCTATCCCTTAGAAAGCTTGCAAGAGACCTACCGCCCAACAACCGCGACGGCGTTTTTGCGGCTATTGAAAAGCTCCAGCGCGAAGATATTGAGGTCAAAGCCAAGGGCCTCGGAGGACATGTCAGCTTTCCCTCACCTAAGAACGGTAACGGCAAACGGCCTGCCGATAATCAAGTTGCCGACAGCGACAAGGTTCCAGGAGCTCAAGCGGATCCCAGCAAGCGCGCCAAAACCGATGATACCGCCGGCTTCACCTTCAAGACCAACGGTGCCTATGCAGTCCGCATCTCCGACTCCGGAGGCGCCAATTCCTCCAAGCTCAAGTTCAGCGGTCATGGTCCAGTTACCGTGAGGGTCTATGAGAAAGACACTGGTCCACCTGCTTCGACCAGTTCCGGCAACAGCAATGATGCCGCTGATGCAAAGGTAGAAAAGTCAGCTTAGGGTATGGCCACACGTCGCGTTCATTACCTATAGTGGTGAGTATCCTGCGGATCCTCTTACGGAATAGGACTAACAGATAGCAGTCATCCAACAGTACACATCTACCTCACCAACTGCCTTAGAAGGGATATAGTTCTTTCCACTTACTATCCTAGCCTAGGATCGAACTTTACTGCAAACAATAGCGCCAATGACAAAAGAACGGATGGATTTTCCACGAATAAACGGGTTCTAGGGAACAGAGCTGGATATATGTAGCTGGAAAGGGTCTGCCATCCGATATTAGAGTAATAGAGGGTCACTAGTTAGTTCTTGAGCCATGGATGCATCGAAAGTCGAGTGAACGGAACGATTTGCACCTTGATACATCCTCTTGCCTTGCCTGCCTCCTCGTGCTTTTGAGTCCTATTCCTATACGTCACCACCTCAGCCTGGATGCCGCAAGACAGGCCACGGACCGAGATTGTTAAGATGAAACGTCTCTCAGCAATATAGGCAGGATAGCAAGACGAGCCTTTGCGTTTCCTACCCCACTCAACATTGAATCTTTCCTCGCTCCAGTACATGCCTGTACGGTTTCTTACGCCTCACAGTTCAACCCACAAATCTCTTCGCATGTCCAACACAAATTGTCGACGCGCCGGGTGCCCCTCACGTGCTCGCGAGAAACTAGCTTACCACCTAACGGAGAACGCCAACAACGAAGACGACTATGGCGATGACGAAGAGAAACCCATAGAAACATCTCCCAGGCAACATTGTAAGATAGGTACGGTAAGCCCGTCGCGTCTTTTGCCCTAACCCCTCACTTCAATCACCCCTCACTCACTTCTACCCCGGCCAAGACTAAACCACAATCCGCCTAGCACAACATTCAACTAGTCTATCCATCCAACTCGCAGCACTCCTGCTACGGCATTGACACTGACTTCTTTTACTCCCTTCTACTCTGTGACAAGGGCAGTAATCTGGGCTTGGAACAGTAGTTCAATTCAGCTAATAAACTACTTTGGTCTCGAAAGCCTTGTTGATCTTCTCAACCTCC
>MU859281.1:0-55346 GCA_033297205.1 Pseudoneurospora amorphoporcata
TCCTACTTCTTTACTATACCCTACGTCAAGGTCCCGGCGCTAAGTGTGTAAAAAGCGCAAAAAAATAATAGAAATTCTAATACTACAATCGTTCCGTGCCTTTACATTTGGCTAAGTTATATTTAGTTTTAGTTTTGGCTGACAGTACGAAAAGACATTTGCTACAGTCCGAAAAGACATTCTCCTTCAAAAAGGCCTATCTCGAACACAGTTCGAGGATCATGTCGACCTTCGGCCGCCCTCAGCACCACACCAGCAACTACCTCTACGGTACCTTAGCAAAACCAGTGACCAACCCCGTGACCATTGAACCCCATCGAACTCCGCTATCTACCTATTTAGCTTACCCAGCTTGCCCAGCTTACCCAGCTCGCCCAGCCAGCCAGCCAGCCAGCCAGCCAGCCTACGTACCAAATACCAATCCCCAGCCCAGCCAATCTCGCTTGTGATATCCCAAGAATACCTAAGGTAATTCTCCCAACCAATCGCCACCAGCCATTAAACGAGGCTTTCCCCACAAATACCTAGTATGGAAACCAAAAGAGGAATGAAAGTTAGGCGAGTTGGGGCCCTTAACCCACCACACCCAGTCACATCACCCATTCGTGCCTCGAGCTAACGAAGCTAGCTAACTTGGGGAGGCCTGAAGCTAAATCGGGCTTGGAGCTAACCAACCTCTGGCTGAAGATGGTGGCATGTAGGAAAAAGCAAAGCAACTCCGAGTCCGACTATTCCTGTCCATGCTTATTCCCCGTGCCGATTTTGACGACCGGATTGCTGCACATCCGGTGTCGAGAGACATCCATCCAGTGGTGGAAGCAGGCTAACTAACGAAACCGGTGAAGAGTGCGGTAGGTTCGCATCATCGGAGTTTCTGTTGACGACTTGCCTCATTTATATGTGCAATGGTGGATGCGTGATGGTGTTGTGTGTAGCAGGTAGTAGGTAGTGGTACCTAGAGGTATGCAAATCAACTGGGTTACTGGATCAGTGAATAATAACGGTGAACGTAAGCCCCGTTGTCCTGTCAGCTGCCGGTGAGTCGAGATGTCTGGTATTATCGGGACGCGTACACCACCCCGACCCGGTCTGGTTCTTTGGGGAATGGACTGGAAATGTCTGACCGCGGCCCCACGACGGTGGGCTCCTCCCATTCGCCTGTTTCGGGGTCAGTCTGCCCTGCTTGCCATGTCAGTGGGAAGCATCATCTACGACCTCGTGCATTGCAGGCCCGGTCTACAGCGAGACACCAGAGAAGCAGGACTGTAGCGTCGGCACTGCAGCGTTTTCCACGTGGTGGTTTCCACGGTATCAGAAGTGTGAGGTTCGCTTCTAGTGGGCAAGTCCATCGAAATGACTTACACCGTCCCGGAGTCAAGGTCGTCCACCGGTGTGACCGGACGGCGATCGTCGGAACGGACATTAATGCACGGGACACCTTTTTTCCAGTCCTCTACTTGTCAGGGTCGTAACTTCAGTGCCAGCCCCAGATCGGAATGCCTTCAGGAGTTCCTGGTGGGAACTTGACCACAGCCTAGTAAAATGTGCGCCGCACCTAGCGCCCAAATACCAGGATAGACTGGACCTTCCATGGCGAGGTCCTTTCATCACAGGAACTGCAACCGGTTTCCCATGATGGAGTCACTTGCATCCAGCAACCCTAAACCAGTTCTACACGCATTAGCGGTCATTATGTCAGTCAGTAATCGAGTACTCCTAAGCGAGTGAGTTGCTGTTGTACCAGATTGACAGTGGGTAAGATAACAAGTGAGGCAGGCAGTAAGGTACCTCTGTATGTTGTTTGGCGAATTATGCCATCCGGAGCTGTGTTCCTTCATGTTGGCAATTTGACCTCTGCTCACGAGCCCAACACCACCTTTGCTCACCTCGCTTTCCGGTTCTGGATCCTCGTCCTCGGTAGGTAGGCCCGATGTTTCCTGAAATCAAAATGCAGCTTCTGCCCAGCATGGCAATCAGTCGAACTCGCTCGCTGCCAGTACCTATCGTCCGACGGTCCGACAACTTGCGTCCAAGAAGTCCACTGGACCACTGCAAGGCGATGTGTCGGAGAAGTTCTTGAGGAGAGCTGAAGAGTCTCCTCATCATAATAACCCGTACCCACCTCCCCGAGACTGAGACCTGGGAACTAAAACTCGGCATTCGACTGCAGCGGCACTCGAGGCCGTCCGCCATCCGACATCCGCGATTCCGTTACTAGACGGCAGAACAGTAATAGGTATCCCAAGTTCCAGTGTCCCACGCTCTGGATCCCAGGCTCAGATCCCCTCGTTACGGACAGCGATTGTTTGTCTTGCCTGTAGGGCGGGACATTCCGCCTGCCTGTGTCTCCACCCTGTTTGTCTTACCCCCTCCGCTGGGACTGACCGTGAGACTGTAAGTAGGATCTTCTTCTCAAGTTCCCTCCCTGCCCCAACCTGAGAGCTCCTCCTCTTGGCTCTCATATTCTACCACCTACTTAAGAGGGCTAAATGGCATCTGACCCACTTGAGGCCCCCTCGCTTCCTCACAATCTCCCCCGGCTCAGGATGGGCTCCTCCCCGGTCTACTTGGGTCACAGTCCACACATGGGAACCACTTTCCATGTAACAATCCCATTCCCGGAGAATTTCCCACACACACCCTCGTCAAGGTTACAATGCTCAAGAGGGTCTAATCCGAGCAACTGGGCCCTCAATCTGTCCAGTGAGAATGCCTGACGACCAAACCCAGCAAGCCTGTAATGCCTGCAAAGAGCAAGGACAAGGTTAGCCAGACCTAGCTAGCGCCATCTACCGTGACCCGCAGCTTATTACATACCAAGGGGGTCCGGTCCATGTGCCCATGCACCAACATCCTTGGGACAATGTTGCTGCACGCCCCATTGATAACCCTCATCTGTAGGGCATGCACCATGCCCATAGCCGACACTGCCAAAAGATTGGACAGAAGATGGAGGTGGCAAATGTGACAAGCGATGGGAAATGTGGAATGTGGATGTGAGTGACGAGAGTGCCAGTGACAACGCTCCCGCACATCCTCCTAAGGAGAGACACAACTAGGCGAGTGAGACTTCCCCGTACCTGTAACCTAACCCCTCTCCGAGCCAGGCTGTGTCCCCATCCATTGTGGGGGGTTGGCAGGAAAGGCATGTAATGCGTGCGCGTGTAGCGCCTGTCTGAGAAAAGCGTTATTGGCGCGATCATGGAATTCCCACGATCCCCAACACTCGCCAGGGTGACAGGAGGAGCAGATTGCAAAGTTCGAATCCGTCTGCGAGTCATTGCATTAAAGACAACAGTCATGTCATCGTTTCCATGCCTCTGACGCCTTGGGCGGCAGGCAAGCATCGAGAATTCCCAAAAGGTATCGTGATCGATATCAGATGTCATGACTCTTCGATGGGCAGAGCCTGACTAGCTTCGGCCTTCCTCTTCTCAGAGGACCACGGAAATGCGGGATTAGGGTGGAGAACTCGATGGGTGTACATAATATTGTGTAGTTGGGTTAAAAACCCCAAACGAGGCTGGTTACAATCCCTGACCGAGGTCGAGCCGCTCGGCCGGCTTCCAGGGGAGGGCAAGGGGACTCCATCGCCAAGTGAGATCGACAAGCGTGATCTGCCCAGATGGAGCCTTGCTCGAACGTGGTATCGGGGTCTTTTCTTATCCCGGGATACAATGTGGAAATCGATGGTATGTGAGGTATTTCTTTGGTCGGTGTACGACGTTTCCCTGTAGCTCTTCGGGGATCAGGAAGCAAAGGGGGCCTTGCTGAGCTGAAGGACGCGTGGGAAGCCTGTACAGATGGACGTTAGTGAAGGACTCCTTTTTGCTCTACTCGATGGTGACATTCACATCCACAACTCCATGATAGTATCCCATGCTGCTGCACAGTGAACTCATCCGACGAGAGGACTGTTCAGCATACCCAACCAGACGGCATGTGGTGTAAATGGTGTGGCTTACGACAGAGTGACGGAATGTCAGAACCCGAGAGATCTATCCAACTGTCAAGAGTGAGCCATCTTGCCGTGACGTGACATATGCAAGGCGAAGCCCCAACCCTTTCTTCTCTCTGGCCGTACTCGCATGAGGATTGGATAGAGATCGCTAGAGTCGCCGACGGAAGAGAAGGAAGCGCATAGGAATGGAATGCGCTTGGAAAAATAATTCAAGGCTTGGCGGTGAACGTGGGTTATTGAAGGCCCAGGCGGCAAAAGCAATTCCAAATGCCCGGACTGGCCGGGGTGTTGGTGACTTGGGGGGGGGGGGGGCTATTTCCTGCATCGCAGAGGGTTCGTTGATTTCACGATGCAGTCGATGCATTTCATGACGATGACGACCGGGGGTAGCACTGTCGTTTGCCCCGACCCTCTGAATGGTCCTCTGGCGGCAACGGCCGGCGAGTATTTTCGTTCGGTACGTGGAGATGTTTGCTTGCTGAAAGTTGGGTTAAGGTTTGGCGTTTTTCGTTTCTGACACATTTGGCGACATGGTCATCTCAAACATTCACATCCGCCCCCGTGGGGAACCAAGACAGACGAGGTGCGCATCATCGCCGTGTGTTGACATTTGGGTGGTCACGGCGGTTTGCCTCGATTCAGCGCTTCTGGCGTGAAGCCCCAAAAAGAGACCGATCGCGCAGCAAAGTTGACAGATTCGCCATCCCCGCCTTATCGCTTGGGATCGGAGGTTGCGGGATGCTCCAATGCTGATGCTCCATCGACGACTTGGCCGGACAGCGGTGACGACAACTGCGCCGTCTTGTTGGTTGACGTCGCGTTGGGATTCCCAACTGGTCCAGGGTGCCGATGCACCAAGCCCCGCCAAAAAGATCACCAGTGCCGGCGCCGGGGACCAAAGGGGCACTAGAGGCTCCATATGTCCCCGACCGACAGCGAAACCTGGGCAAAGGCAAAGCTCGGGCACCACGGTTCACCAATGGCGGCGGCCAGCTTTCAGCCAGTAGCCAGCCAGTCCGAGCGAGCCAGCGCGAGCCAGCTCTTGGGGAAAATGGGCGGACGCTAGGATCGGAAACCGCAGGAATCGTATTGCTCGATATGGCTTGGGGCAGCAAAAGTTCCAGGTAGCAACCAGGGCATCTCGTTCCTGGTCGGCGATCAATGCATCAAACCCCCAGCTGGGCCCATTTCTTGGGTCTCCATCTACGTCCATCAGCTTCACACCCCAGGGGGTGGGTGATAAAGAACCACCAAAAAGGGGGCTCCCAATGAACACCTACCCTTGAGCAGAAAAAGCAACGAGTGCCTTAGCACCAAGCCCTGAGATTACCACGACCGCCCTTCTGAAAGGTCCGTCAGCGCTGAACCTCCCTCACCTCCTTTGTCAATCTCTCGTCGGTATCCGTATAGGAAGGTGCTTACCGCAATGGAAAAAGGAAACACGAACACAGCTCAACAATCGGTGGCAGGGATACCCCGTGAAGTCGTTCCGCGCTCTCGCACGCACGAGACGAGAATGAAGAGGGATAGAAGAGCCGGATGATCTCCGGAGGCGGCTGCAGCAAACAGAGCGCCTCTGCACCAAAGAGCCAGTCCCAAAGGGCGACACGGCCCAATAGCGGCAAAACCATGGGCCCAAAGTGCTCTTGTAACATGGTGCAAAGAGCCCGTTTGGGATGCTTGGGGGAATCCCAGGAGGACTCACCGATGTTTTGCGAGGGAGTGCCATCTGAATGGGTTCCCTGTGCAAAGCCAAGCCACCGAGCGACAGACAGCGGGTGAAGCCCCCGGCGGACCGAAGGGCCGTGGAGGTAGTTTTGCCCTGCGGCAGGCAATCTCCATGGTGAGAGAGGCATCATCTTCCTTCAGCTTGCCATCTTCCTAATCCACAAGAAAGTGCAGCTCCAGCCGGGCAGATTTGCCAATCGCAGAGCATCTTCGGCACCGAAGTGACTCTTGTGCACCAAATAACTCTGCACAGAGAGAGGTGTGAATGGCCACACCCACCAAGGTGCACAAGAGTAAGAGGAGGCGGTCTCGGGTCCGTGTTTTGGGTGGGCAATGACGATGGAGTTGCACTCATCTCCCAGTAATGACCCGTTTTGGAACTGTGCGAACGTCGGACTGAGAATCCACGTGTTAATGTCCGTTCACCCTCCCGGTTCTGACCGCTTGAACCAGTGGGCGTAGCGTAGAAGCCGCAGGCACTGTGCCGTTCTAATCTGTGGAATAAGCAGCCTGCTTGCCCTCCCCCATGAGAGCTGCCGCATGCCTTCCGTCTGGATGAGATCTGCAGCGAGACCCCACGCATTTTCCCTTGTCAACGATCCGGTGTCCATCCACAGTCGACGGAAGCAGTCTGTGGCCGTGACTGCTGAGTCTTCAAAGCGTGACTCCTGTTCACCCATCATCCCAGCTGTCAAGATGAGCATCGAGACCCGTGATATCCCGGTCGTCAAGGTAGGAAGCACCACTACGCGATCGTATAGCTCCCATGCTGGGCCCGTAAAACGTTACAGCGCTTGTCCACTGCTACCAGGCTCGGTTTAACTCCGCACTTGTTATTCACTCTTCCCCCGACAAGGGCCCATGGGGGGCCACCCAATTGACTGTGGTCCTCACAGGTTTTGCTGTTATTCCCTGCCGCATAACATGTGCCCATACTGCGACTCTGGGGAGGCTCCCGATAGCGCGCGTTTGCATCATGTCATGTATCTCGCCGGCTGGTCAAAAGGTTTTGCTTGGTCCGGGGAGATTCAACCCGGATATCTGCGTCTGAACGAGGAGACACGCGGGGACGAGCATGATCATGCTTCAAATTTGTGGAGTCTCCCGGTGCTTTGGTTATGGTTGAGTCGTGGAGTTTTGGCTAGGGGTTCATCTCGGCGGTTGATGGGGGCCCTGGCTGCTTCGTCCTCCGTTTGTAGGTCTCCAGAAACCGGCATTGATCGGGCCGCTGGATCCTGTCATCAACGGAATCAAAGAAAGGCGTGCTGAGACACACTGGCGGTTGAAGAAACACGGATCGGACGACCAATCAAAGTGGAAATGTAAGAATACCGTTTCCCACGTACTGCCGGTTTTCTTTTCGCTCCGTTTGTTCGTGATGCGCCCTCCCGCCACCCACACCACACCACCCTATCTGGTGATTCTCGAACGGCCCTTGACTCAGAAACAGCTCCGTACTATGAGGTCTTGGCCCTCCAGCAGAAACGTGATCGAACCGATCGTTCCTTGTAATGAGACCATGCAGGCACAAGGAATAAGATCCGGTAGCGTTCACACAACGGAATAATGTCTGAGATTTAGCATTCGAGGCACCCGCCATGGCATGGTAAAGTGTGTTGGAAAGCGGCTTAAGGTTTTGACCCTGTGGTTGACGAGAAACACGTTGAAAAAGCCGATCAAGATGCCACGATCCAATCCCACGGTATTGCCGATATCAATGTTCGGGGTGTTGTCGTGTAGAAGCCTGACGAGACCTTCCATGTTGGTGGCGTGTATAGGCTGACGATCGAGGCGAATTTCCGCTTCCTGGATTCCATTAAACTTCTCGAGTGATGTTGAGAGAAACAGATAAGCGGCACTGTCTTGGGAGTGAAGAGAGCATGGCAAGACTTTGTTTCCCCAATTTGACATTTGGATCAAGGTGACACCGAGGCGCTGCGGTTCCCGCAGAGCTGTGTAATACGGACGTAAGAGTTCGTAAGCAGCAGCTCATACACACTTTATAGTGCTCGCATTACTGCAGGATCGAGGGGGGGAAAGGAGATGAAGTGGGCTTGCGGCTACGTGCAGGTTGCGATGACAGCAGTTAGCGTATTTTCGAGGGGCGGCAGCTTCTGTGAGTACTCCGGAGCTGTGATTACGCGGAATCGGGGACTGATGGGGTATTGTGCGCGAGTGCCAAGGGCATGATCCGTAGGCTCCAGAGCCATCATCAGCAGAGTCGATGACAATGACTACAATGCTATAGAGCCGCGTGTTGGTAATGGAAGCGTACGAAAGAGCTTGGTCGCTAACCCGAGGAATACAAGATGGTGTTTCAAGAACCGATGAGGCGTACCGCACGCAGATGGACGCTCTATCGGAAATCGACATGTGTGTAATAAGAAGAGGGCGCCTGCGCCTGCGTACGCGCCTGCATTGGTGGTGAAACCTGATATTGCGACGTACTCGATAAGTCCGGGATTGGGGATTGGGTACGGCCGTTGATGTGTTTCAAGCCTGGTCTCCATGATTAACTGCCTATATATGGCGGCGGACAACGTCGATCCAGTCGGCATGCGAACCCTGACCGGCAACGCTGGGTCGAGCCTGTTGAGGTGAAGCTGTGGCGGTCCTGGCGGAAGCTGTAATCGTCATAACATGGCTTTGGCTGACTCGAGGCGCGGCAACCGGTTAGCGGGGCGTGTTTCCGCCGTTCTGATGTGTCCTGTTGATGTGGTTGAAAGGCCAGTCGATTTGCCGTACGCACATGGCATTCGGCGATTTGCGATCGTCAGAGAGCTGCCACGCTGAATCCTGCCCAAACAAACTGCCCTGAAAGGAGCCGCACAGGGGTATAATTTAGTCCGATGACGGCTCGCAATGCGGAGGCGCATCTGACAACGGACTCGGCCGACCATGCCGGATGGTGACAAGGCATTGCTGGCAACCAACCAATTCAGCGACAAAGAAACCGGTAATTGTCTATAGGACTCGGGGGTCTTTCCAAGCGGGCGGAATCGGCCACGTTCCCGGGTGGTCAAGGTGTAAACTATTTTCTCAGAAAAGGATCCAGTCTCCTGGAAGAACCTGTTAGATTCCTGGTCTGAGGATGAATCAGGCGGAAGAGGGCGTGGGAGCAAGATCGGTACGTACCTATATGGGGAAGAGAGCATACAGTAGTTGCGACATCTGCGACATGTTGCCCTGGTGGTTGCACCGGATCACTACCGAACAAGATCTGCGCTAGTGAGTTTCGCGAGTTTGTCGAGGACATCTCGGCCACGACCCAAGGCGACCAAAGGCACCACCTCGGAAACCAGCCAGATAAGAAAGGCAATGATGGTGTGCTTGCAGGATCTGTGGCCAGGGCGACTAACAAGTCCAACTACACCGAGGCAAGGGATTATCACAGGAACCGACACAGCTGTTTGGGACGGGAACCCAGCGATATGGCCCAAGAGGTACCTACAGTTGCAGTGCACACAAGGTGAACGGCGGTGCAACCCAAGGGTCCTGTGCAAGGTACCGGTACAGCGCCAGTTGAGTGCCTCTATCAGCGACAGGGGCAGCGGCCAGGGGTGGGATTAGTATAGGCTACCTACCTTACCTAGGAACGGCTATTTCCCCTGCCGTCCCAAGAGCCCTACTGACGGGATGATACGTGCTTTCAGATTGAATCGAGCACCTTGCCGCAATAAGGCTGCTGGCCTGGTGTCCTCGAATCATGTTTGGTTGGATCTTGGAGATCTTGCTGGGACGGGATGGTGCAAAGATAGCGCAGAGAGAGCATCAGGCATACGCATGTCGGGAACGTGTTGGATCTGGGGCTGCGCGCTTTCTCTTCAGTACGGCCGTAGAATCGTGGCGAGAGAGCAGAGACTCACCAAAACGGACATGGAGCTTTGTGTGTCTGTCTGTCTGTCTGTCTTTCTGTCATGCAGTAGTCTGGCTGCTGGTCTGGGATACTGCCTGCAACTGTCGAGTGTTGATCATCACCTTGGGTTGTGAAGTCGTGATTCTCAGAAACGAGTGATCCCGACATCTTGGGTGTCCCTGGTCGCCATCGCCGGTCCCTGGGCAGCCCCCTGGTGCTGTGGTGGTAGTGCAAGACTGCAAGTTGATTTCAGCCGGAAATAGCTTGACAACTGCGTGGACAGGAGCACTCTGTTGACAGTTTTGTGCAATGCCGATTCCGTCTGTCTGTCCGTCCGTGTGTTCGTGGCCATAATACACATTGGGCTTGCAGACGTCGCCGTCCAGTGGAAATCGGTGCCGAGCACTGCTTGTATTTTTTCGGGTTGCAGTCCCCACATTGTTCTCGTCTTACGATCGGGGAGATAAAAAAAAAGAAGAGAAACAGAAATGTGGTGGTGACCGTGGTGGGGGTTCGAGCGATGGCGGATGGTCAGTGGTTGGTCAATGGCACACCAGTCGAGACTCGGAATGGAATTGTCCACTGAATGATTTGGAGGAACTGTCAAGCGGGGTCATCTGTGAGCTGGCAGCTGACAAGAGGCCGTCAGTAAGCAGGAATGCTTGGCCTGATTTGAAAGAAACACTTTGATTGGGTAGAGAGGGGTATAAGTGGGTCCCCTCTCCCTGTTGCAGCTTTGTTGCTCTGCGAGTTTGCGCGAAGCGAAGGACCTCTGCATGCCCGCGCCTTCCTCACCATGAGCTTCGCACTGAAAACTCTAATCGGGCAAGCAAGTGCACCACAAAGAAGGAAGGAGCCCAGTCAGAGTTTTCACGAGATGCATCACCATGGCTTTGAGTGGCAGTTACGACATTGACCATCAGCTGGCAAAGGGAGGGAGTCTGCGGCAGACCGCCCATTTGCTCATGACAACCAGCTGGCTGTATGACTGGCGACAGGTGGTGGTCGTTCATTATCACTCGAAAGAGTCCGTGCGATTTGATTGCAGGCCACCACTGCATTGTCCGACTTCATTGTCGAGGACCGTCACTGTCCCCGTCATGCCCGAGATTTGGACGTTACCTGCTACCACCCAACTGCCAGCGCCGACGACACCCACTGATTTGCTACACCAAAATCCCGAACTACCGAAATGACTTCTTTTCTCGGCAACCACACAGCACAGGCGAGTGACTGGAGACGGCACACCCGGCGACGGCAGCAACCTTGAGGACGACCACTACCGGTACTCAGGCTGGATGGCGAGAACAGAGGAAAATAGGGTAAAAACGGGAGGGCGGGATTGAGAGATGCAGAGACGACGGCATGTTGGAATGGTACCCGCCAAGAGACGATATGCCAGTCCCAGGACGACCAGTACCAGTGCTACGGTCAACGGCCCCTTGCGGCTCGGTCACCTCTCGCGATACACAACCCCGACAGGCAATGGTCTATTCCCACAAGGCCCCCCGGCACCGATTGCTTGTCGGGCATCCTGACACCCTGGCCTCCGAGCAGTAGGAGGGAAGCATGGAGCAAGGAGCAGAGTCTACCGCCAGCATCTCTCCACATCGGCCAGCTGCGGGTTCACGCTGCGCTGTTGTTGTTGTTGTTGTTGTTGATGTCGTTGTGCTTCAACCGAGTGCTGCTGCGAGTGCTGCCTTAGCGTCTCTGTCTCCGTCTCCGTGGCCCGCCCATCCATAGCAGCACACGGCACACGGCACACATACACCCACACAGTACCTGGCTGGGAACTCCATGTTGGATTCTGGACCGGAAAAGCAATCCAAGCTGCACCCCCGAGAGGATATGGAAAAATGGCATCCAACAAGAGACCAGAATACGTCCGTATCAGCCACAGTCCAATACCGCTTGTTGAACCACACCTGCCCACATGTTGCCGTCTTGCCCCAAGCCTGATCCCTGGAGAGAGACCTCAAGAGACATACAGCCAAGACGGAACCATCCAGTGCAGTTGCAGGTGCAGTTGATCCAGACCCAAATGCACACCCGGTGGTAGTGAGTGGTAGAGGGTGGGTGGTCGTATTTTCAGCGGTCATGATGCTAACGTTGAAAGATGTCAACCCTAGTAGCAGACCCAACCCGTCCACCACAGGTCTAGTACAGCTACATACAGAACATGCAGCGACAAAAGCGCCTCCCACCTTATTTGCGACGATGGCTTGCTGCTCCAGCCCCGGTCCCCAGAGCCGCCGCCTTGAACCCTCATCCATTCCGTCATCTTGGGCAGTTTGTGTGGTGGCCAAGAGCAACCCCCGTCCTGATAGAGCCGACTTGCTTTTTGCGGGACATGGGAGAATGCGCATGCCGTGGAGGATGATGTGATGCGCAGCTGCTGCATCTTGATCACTCCAGAGCTCGGTCTCAGCTCTTCCTTGTCAGGTCAATTAACTGCGCACCGGGATGCCTTTCCCAGGAACTACCGTACTCTGCGTACCTCATCTCCCCCTCGGGTACCGTTCTCGAGTACCCTTTTGCCCTTCTGTGCTCGCAGATTCAGCGGGCCCCCTTCTCGGCTGGGATAGCATAACCAGTCGGCGTACTCACTGCAACAAGACTCCCACTTGGACATCGACCATCGATCGTCGGTTCCTATATCTTGTGATCCGGCCCTCTCCTCCCTCCCAAAACCTCACCAACTCACCTGGCTATATCCTCCTCTGTCTTGTCTCGGCTATTGTGTCTGGAAACCACACAATCATCATCCTCTGCCAGACTGCCACCACGCTCTTTGGCCCAACAGCCCGACATCCACTACAGACACCTTCTCAACCAAGCATCTCCGCCTCTTCAGCGCAGGCAAAGAGAATACAGCACCCCCACTCTTCTGTTAGATCTCGATTCCGAAAAGGCGGCCAGCTGTGGATTGCGATTCGTCCTGTGCGACCCGCACACCGCCTTCAAAACAAGTCCTACGCAGGCAATGCGTGTCGCCTGCCAGTAACTAATCAACGGCAAGGCATAGAGCTACTGCTAGGTGGCAAGGATATCGTCTTTTGCAAACTCGAGGCCGAAAAGAATCTCCGACAACGTCGACAACCCCAAGCCAGACGGTGCGTTCTTTTTCCAGTCATGCCCCATCCCACGCACCGTTGTATATTCCCACCCATCCGCTACGCAGTTGCGTCGCTGCATCACAACATCACTTTGACAGGCGGCGGGGGATTCTGGCGCGCATTGGCATTGGCTTTTGGCGCAATCCTTTAGCGGCCAAGTCTATGCGCTTGGAAAATACACGCGCGCTTGGGTGCTTTCGAAATGACAGCAGCAGCAGATGGGGTCCTGACGGGGCCCAGTTTCCACTCTCCCGAGATGCGGAACGGAAGCTACTGTGTAATATTTTGGCAGACAGAGGGGGGGTCGCGGGTCAAGTACCGGCAAATCTCTGTCTGGAAGCAACCACGATTTCGCCATGGGATGGCATGACCCCTAGCATGTAACCTCATTTGCAGCATGCACGGGGAGGCATGATCTTGTCCCTCCCACCGCGCAGTTGCAGTCCGTGGGATTCCTGATGATCTCCTTCTGTCGACCTTCTAGCAATGGAATGCTCGCTGACCAATCAGGACCATAGGCTGCCTCAAGCTACGCTCTTCTCGCAAGTGGTCGTAGCGCGCACCCTTCCCAGCTGGACCAAAGACGCAGCATCCCTCTTCTTGGCACCGCTCATCGGATCGTGTACTCCCTTTCTCGGAACCCTCAAAGACCGACCGTACTAGTCGGTGGTGCAAGTGGCAGGACCTAAAAAAAAACACCAGATATTGTCAGATACTCGTTTGCACATCTCCCTTTCGACGACGCATCATCATCATCGACCGAGATCTCGGTCCTATCTTGTTAGCGAGCCGGCAGATTACAAGTACGTACTTGGGATCACAGGGTTGAAATCACGGCTGCCGCATCAGCAGCTGATCTGGGATTGGGCCCACCAAGATCTACGCTCCCCGGTTCGTTCCCATCAGCAGCAATGTCCAATGATCGCCTCTGCTAATAACGCCTCGCAGACCCATCTATCCATCCCTGCGCCCAAGCCCAGGCGACCAGCCCTTCCGTTCCATCCCCTGTTCGGCGACCCCCTGCTGTTGGCCCGCCTTTTCAGACCCCCCGCCCCTAGCTCCGGCAAGTTCATAGAGGGCTGACTACATCCACCCCCCTTTGGTGTGAGCGTCCACTTACACGGCGCTAGTATTCCTCATTCAGGTCAGCTTCCCCATTTCTCTCAGTCCCCTGCGTTTTACGCTTGGATAGATCCTTGCCCTCACATTTGTCCACTCGGTCCGTTTTTGCTTTTGTCTTTTGCAGTGCTTCTTTGGCTTTGAGCCGTGTTGCATTTTTATCAGGTACTTGCCTGTTGCTTTTTTTTTTTTTTAATGAGAGAGATTAAAATCCTCCTTGATATGAGCGAGCCTTTTGTCCGTGGCCCCTAGCATTTGCCTATTTCGGGGCTAGTTGAGCCACCAGTCACATTCGTCACTGAACTTGACCGAAAGAGGTCACTGGGTGCGTTGACTTGCGAGCCAGAGAGGGCACACGGGCATTTTCTCAGTTGCCCACTCTCAGTTCCCCCATCTCACACTTGCCTCCCATCACACAGCACATCCCGCCGCCGAGAGGTGATCTCCCAATGTCCAATTACCCTTGCATGATTGGCATCTCCCCCTCCAAAGACAACAACATAACCATCCCGCATTAGACGGCGGATATCCAGAGAACAGACCACCCCTGTCTGCCCGCTCCCACTTCCCTCCCCACTCCGATCTACCTTGCCTTTCCGACGTCGTCATCTGCCGGCTTGACAAAAGTAGAAAGCACAAGTTGGGCAGCTGCACACGAGAGAGACCACACATCCGGCATCAAGATACCCACTTATAACCACAGACAGGGACAAGAGCAAGGACATACGGAGTGGAGACGAGCCGGGCGGGTGATGCGCGACTTGCCGTCAGATTCACCTTCTTAGATCTCAGACATCCTTCATTCCTGCATCCATATCTGGCCCTTACTTTTTCATTCTCCAACCTTCCCCAGTAATGAAAGGTCTTGGTGGTCCGTTCTCCTGATCCCTTTCTATCCTTCAGTCTACACATAGCACAACACCCCGCTCCCCCAAAGACAAGGAAAGCTTCTTAAACCCTTGAGAAACTAAGTGTCTCGTCGCTGTCTTGAATACCATTATCCACGGCCTCTCTCGTTTGATCATCTTGATATCCCTCTTTCTCGCCGCCAACCGACGAACTGCACGCACGAGACCCACTGCGTCTGATTGCAAGTACTCTGACACTTCAACCATGCGAACAGGTTCGGGATAGCTGCATCAAATCAAATCTCAACTCAAGCATCAAGGATCCATTGTACCAAGGTAGCGCTTCCGACGGTTACGGCTCATCTTCTTCCGCCAGTCGAGCAACAACCAGCAAATAAAGTGTTAGTGACTTTTGTCTACGTCCATTTCCGTCTCCTTTTATTACCGTCATTCCGTCTCTCCAGTTGGGCTCCAACACCGGTGCTAATTTGGCTCCAGTGCTATCGTCCATCACAAACTCATCACATCATCTCTCCACGCCGCCGTGCGAAAATCACCCATCACAATCTACAGTCATCTCAAATCAGTTTGAATGTCGGCCCTTAAGTTCCAACAGCCTGTTTACAAGGTGTACGAGGTAAGTCAGCCTTGAGTCAATACTTACCCGACAGTCTCGCCACCCGCCTCTCAGCCTGAAACTCGAGGCTAACACATGCTCTCACCTTGACACAGCCCGGCTATCATCCACAACGGACCATAATAGTCGACGAGCAAATCGACTCTCCGGAGACACTGACGATTCGGTTAGAGGAAGAAGCAGCACGTAACGGTGGGGACCTCGGCGGGAATTCCCCGAATGGTCTCCTGCCCATGGCTGCCTACAAGACTCACCTGCAAGGTGTGTGCCTACTATCCATACTACTGCCTAGGATCTGGACAAGTGCTAATGCGGTTACGTTTGCCTGTAGGGTATGCAGAGTCCACATACCCGCCATACGCGTCGCAGTCCTTTGCATCACAACAGAACGAAAATGCCGCTTCCATTAACCAGCTTGCCTTTGCGGCCAACAACGCCGTAACAGGTCAATACCTGCCTCAGACAGGCTCAAACATCACAGTTCTTTCTTGCCATCCAGGCGCTGGAACATACGCCACAAAGGTCACTCTGAGGGTCTCCAGTCAATACGACATCCTCTCCGGGACCATGGCTGCATCAACACCATACGTCTCCATCACTTTCGGCTCCCAAAGATGCCCAGCGCAAGTCCAGCGAGGATCTCCAGATGCCAACGGCTCCTGCATCTACATGGTCACGGCCGACGCGCCCGAATTTTTGTCAACAGGATGCCCATCGCTCAGCAACGTACCGCTATCTTTGCTCGTCGAGACTGCAAATGGCGGTGAAATCGCGCGGGTACCAAATGCTGGTATCTTCTCCTACAGCGATGGTCACGGTGGAGTTGGTAGTATTGGAGGTTCTGGTGCCGGGAGCCCGCCGGACCTGGGTAGCCCTAAAACTCGGTCACCCGCCCACCGAGCAAGCCCACCATCTCACGGCCTGCATCTCCGAACAGATGCCGTCAGCCCAACAACACACCATGGGCTTGAAGGGGATTCGGCTACAACTACCTACGGATTCCCTCCTGGCGTCTCTGCGGCTAATGCTGTACAAGCACAAACCTACGGTCAGAACAACAACAGCATGCTTGGGGCTTATCGAAGCGCGTCCTTCTCTGAGCAGTATTCCCGCACAGGGCCAGTCTTGCGGTCACCGCACGGTACAGGATGGGGCTTTGGCGGACCCATGGAGTCGATACGAAGCCCGGCAACAACCATCCCTCATACCTCGCACACTGGACTGACCCGGACAAGTTTGTCGGGTATCAGCTCATCATCTAACGCACCAACCCTTACAAGGACAAGCACGATTCCTCAGCAAGGGGGCTCTGGTGGACTTGGCGGCGGTGGCGGCGGCAATGGATACGGATATTCTCTGTATCAAAACAAGGCCACGCTCAATATTGTCGGTGACCTTGGGTCGATGGCGGAAAACTGGACCCAGGAAGAGTTTGAGAACAAGCGGAGGATCGTCATGTTCGACAAGTCGCAACATGGTGCGGTCCTCACCACCAGATTTAAGCCCGTCAACGTGTCGGAGAGGCCTTCTGGCGCCATTTGCATTAGCTGTATCTGGTGGGCTGAGAAGCAGGAATGCTATGTCACATCGGTGGACACCATCCACCTGCTCGAGCAGCTAGTTGCGGCGCCCAACCGATTCTCAGTCGAGGAGAGGAACAGAATCCGAAGGAACCTCGAAGGATTCCGCCCCTTGACGGTCAGCAAGCAAAAGCCGGACAGCGAGGAGTTCTTCAAGGTCATCATGCAGTTCGGTAACCCGAAGCCTAGAAACATTGAGAAGGATATCAAAGTCTTCGCTTGGAAGATCTTGGACCAGGCTTTGAAGAAAATCATCTCCAAGTACAGCACTTCCCCATCGGCCCTGAGCATGCCCGCCGCTCCATCTCCAAATGGTCCCTTGTACGGCCTACCGCCCACACCGAGCTCAGTATCGTCTGCCGATCAGTCTTCAACGGGCTATATGGGTGGCGGTCACCATCTGGCCGATTCACTGGCAAGCCCACGGCCTCTTGGTGGCGCCTCCTCATGGGCGCCATATGGCACTTCCGGCAGGACCATGTCGCCATTACTAAAGACCAGTTCCCCCATGTCGGTGCCTGGCCTCCGCATCTCGACCCTTTCGGGCGTGTACGACAACAGAGGATCCACACAAAGCCTTGCATCGCCGTACGGTATGACGAGTTCAACACAGCATAGCCCCCATACGCATCATCCCCAGGGCAATTATGTACAGTCCGGGGTGTCGGTATCACAGGGGCCGCGCGCATGGGATTCCAGCTATGGTGTGACGGATAGCTATGCCGCCGCGCAAGCCGCCAGCCATACCCATGGCCATGTTTATGGTGGCGGAGCCTATGGGGATGCACACCGCGCCTAAACCGACAATCCGATCCGATATGGCCTTTTCTGCCTAGCGATCAGCAAGCCGAGTGGAAAAGGCATCTCTGGGCATTTTGTCGCCAAACGGAGGCTAGCGGTCGCCCATGAGTCATTTGCACAGCGGGTGTTGCAATGGGGTTGCATTCAGTGAGCGATGGTACGAAAGCAACCTCTATCGCAATATCAAATACCGCGACCACAATCCACCGGGGCGATCTCCAGTTCGGTATCCGCATCTTGCCATCTTCAATCACAAAATGTTGGCTGCCTCAACTACCAGTCTCGTGCGGAGGAGCGTTTCCTCGTCTCTCATACGGCGAACTGGGAGTGGAGTGGGAAATGATCAGCTGGCTGGTGGCGTCCACCAATCACGGTGCGACTCGACTCACCCTTTTTCGGAGGCCAAAGCATCTCGGTGGGTATCCCGAGGACATTTGTGCATCCTACCTTGGCGTTTACATTGGCTATTCACGTTGATATCGAGGAATGCGGATGACGGAAGTCGAGCAAGTCTGCCGTTACGATTGTCGCATCGACTTTCAGCAGCAGCATGTCGCTTATCTACCCAAATACCGAGGTGGACCGTCAGTCCTGGTTTTCGGCATTCCATATACCAAGCGAAAGGTGGTCCCATTTCGAACTTTGAAGTGGTGTGTGCGAACCATGTCCCCGTGGGTTGGGTGTGTGACATGCATCGCATGCATGGCATGGCATGCTCGATGCCGTCGCGCAGGTAGGTAGTCTGCTTGCTCCCGGGTATCGACGAGCACTACTGCATGTCCAAGGCGCAAAGGCACAACGGGGTTTACGGGAAGCAAGCAAGCAAGCTGCCACTTGCTGCTGGGGCGCAACGTCGTGCATACCTCACCTACCTCTAGTATAATGCGCGCGCCTGTCAATTGTCAAGTATTGTCAAGGGGGAAGTCGCATAGTTTGCTTGCTCAATCGCACCGCCGAGCCTAGCACGGTGAAAAACGGCGAGGCGCAGTGCGCTTGCACAATCGGCGGTGCCGTGTTTGACAGGCAGCCTACACTAGACCTAGTTGTGGGAATCGGTTCCGAGGGACCGAGAACGGTGTCGGTGTCTGCTGAAGATAAGAGGTACAAGATGCACAAGATGCACAGGATGTTGTGTTGCGACGATCAGGTACTACATGGTTGTTGGGCTGTGCTGTGCTGTGTTGCGATGGACACTTTTTTTCCCCTTTTCTGTACAATTGCTACTACCACCACTGTTACTTGCTTTTTCTCTTGTTCATGTTTTTGTTATTGGTTGGGTTAGGTTGTTTACGCTCGCGGCGGGCGGTTATTGGATGGATGGATGGATGGGGACTGATATACCCTGCTTTGCATGTTGGATGGGTTATTTATTGCGTTCTGTTCTTTTTGTCCGGCGCGCGCGGGGAATACGGATATGGATGGCGATTTGGGGCTGGTAGGATCTACTTTTGGTGTCTTTTTTTTTTTTTTTTGTTTTTTTTTTTTTGTCCGGAATTGGGTCAGAATGGGTGGCGTGGCATGGTTGGATGCTGGATGGATGGATGCAAGGTTGTAATTCGGACCTGGCGGCGGCGGCGATGTACGCTAGGCACCTAGTCTACTGTTTTCATATCATGTGTACTACTTACTCTACAGATAAGGCGGGCGGTCTTGCGGTTTGGATCTAATTCATGAGATATATCTTGACACATTTGCTCTCTTTCGGATTGTGAATCGCATGTGCTGGCCATCATCTGCTTTAGTTTGATCTCTGAAAAGAAAAAGGTGGAAATCCCGGAAGCCGGTCCGCGTTCGGCCGTGATCTTTCCAGATCGGATTCGGCGGTCCCGTCCTTGGCCATGACGGAACCCCGGCCGGCCGGTCCCTGTTTGGTGGGATTTGCTCCGTTCATCGACATGACGCCGGTATGTTTAACCCGGACCCGATGTGAACAAAAACAACGGAACGTGTAGTAATCGCGTAGGACGTCCAGTGCAGTTGGTGGATCCGACGGACATCTGTGAAGGTGAAGGTGAAGTTGAAAGTGAGGGTGGATGAATTCCATCCGTTACAAGCGCGATAAGGTATGCGTCGACCTGACCGCTACGAAATTGCAACAAGAAGGCTATCGGGTTTGTTTCTGGATATTTTTGAGGGGACTTGAGCTACTACTTGGAACTTATTGAAATAGATTAGTTTTTATTCGACTTTCTCATGTGGTGCTACTTACTAAGTATCCGTCCTATGCCTGTATGCTACCAGACAGACAGACTTGTCAAAAGAGTAATAAACCTACCTGCAGACATCGAACGTAAACCCCGTTTTTTTTTACCTGCTAAATTTCGTCTTTGAAATGACACGCAACATTTTACTAACTTGGTTACCGAATTTTCTCAGACTTTCAAACTCAATTGCACATTTGCATGCACACTTTTCTCGTATCCTTAGGTACACAACACAACCAGCGCAACATGATACAACTACCTACCATAACCTACCCGACGTACGATCGCATTCAATCACTAACGATTGCTCTAGATGGATGGCTGAAGCTGCTTCCCCCATCTGCGCAACCCCGCGACGATACCTTAATCTCTCGTCATCTAAACTACCTCGCAATGGATAGAGCGGTCAATTTACAGCAGATTGTACTAAATATTATAGATTCACTACGAGGTTTGAGTGATTTGGAGTGGTCTGGTCACGGCATTACCTGAGTTATGTGGTTGGGTAATTCAAATAGAGAAAAACTAGGCCCACACACATTCCCCTGTACACTCGCACGTATCCCCACCCATGACAGCTGTCATAATATACAGCCGTTTTAGCTGGTAAAATGCCCGTTTTCTCGTGTCATCTAACATCCCTGCTCAAGCTGACAGGTGCGCTGAGACCGCTGTAAGTGCGCTGTTGCCGCTAGAGTCGTAATATTTTCGACAGCTCTACACACTACTGCACACAATACGCTATGTAGATGCCTCGTCGCCGCCGTCCCTCCGTTGATACCATCGCGACCTTCCCAGCCATCAAGAAAGCAGATTCGTTGTATATGTGTTACTGGACATATCGAAGTTTACAACACTACAAAAGTATGACTCTGGCGGCAATAGTGCACTTACAGCGGTCTCAGCGCCCCAGAAAATTTCCCGTCGTAATTTCGTGCATTGAGATTGGGGTATTTTAGCGGGGAAAACGGGGATTTCACATGCAGCTGTCGTGGTGGAGTTTGGACTGTCAGTGGACTGTCAGAGGCTTGGCAGGGTTGGGGTTATATATGGGATACGTGTGAGTGTAGGGACCTATGTGTGTGGGCCTAGTTTTTCTCTTCAAATAATACCTAGTAATGACCATTTACAACGAAGAGTTTTACCGCTATAACATCATGATTTACATTACAGCTGACAGTTTGCCAGATGGTGTGCCGGTAGGTAGTTTACTCTATTAAGATCTCTCTCTCTCACTCTCTCTCTCTGTCTCTCTCGAACTGCAGTAGCAAACAATAGAATAGAAATGGCATACATACATACATACATAACTCATAACTCATAACTCCTCCATCCGTATGTGCGTGCGTGCATCTCCATCCATCCGTATGTGTGCACCCATGCATCTATCTATGCAGTATGGTAACCGTTCGGCAGACAGGGAAGCAACAAACGCAAAGCCCGCAAGCAACAACAAACCCTCACAAAAAAACCGAAAACGTAAGATACTACTAGCTGAGGAAATGATATCATATAAAGAAACCAAGAAACAAAAAAAAAAAAAATTGATACAAAAGCAAAAAGGCCGCCCATATGCGAATGGACACAAAAGAAAAGAAACAAAGTGCCGTGTGCAATGTCCGATATAACCAAACCAAACCAACCAAGCAACCCCTAACCTGTACCTGTCCAAGCTTATGTGAACACATAATGCGCAAAAAGATCGTTACCCGAACCCATCAACACATACTACCTACCAACACCCGTACTCACGAACTACTCACGCTATTCCGCTTGCTGCTGCTGCTCCTGCCCGACATTCCCCAAAGACTCCACGAATCGCTTCGAGTCTTGGTCTTTGGCTTTGTTGGGGGGTGGTCTTGCCCCGTCTTTCCCCCGTCCTTCCCATCTCCTCCTCCTGCCCCTGCCCCAGACCCAGACCCAGACCAGAGTCCCTTCCCGCTCCCGCCGCTCCCAGCAGTCGTCGCTGCCGCATCCGTCCCCGGCGACGATCCCGATTCCTGCCCCTGAGCTTGTCCCTGAACTTGCGCAGCAACAGTTCCACTTGCAACCGGAACATGTTCCTTCCCTTCTGACCCTTTGGTGTTTGTGGTCCCATTTGCATCGGAAGCAGCGGCGAACGCGGTGAGACATGGAGCGGGCGCAGTGCATGTGGCGAGACTGAGAGAGGGGCCAAGTACGGCAGTGGTGATGTCGGCGATCTCGGCGTGTTGGGGATTACTCCCGCTGCCACTACTCCCATCTCCAGGACTCTCGATAGGCGCGGATGGGGTCTGTACTTGTGTGTTACTACCATGCTGTTGGTGTTCATCGTGGCCAGGGGCAAGAAATAACTGGTGGTGGTGTTCGCTTTCACCTGGAATTTCCATGGTGTTGGAGGTGGTGGAAGCTGGAATGACGGCGACGGGAGACTGTCCATGTCGGTGTCCGTTGTTGACCGAAGCGATGGAGGGTGTGCGGCGCTTGGGTGGTGGGATTGCGGGCGGTTCATTGTCGGTAGAGGCGGACTCGGTTGGCTCCATGTCGGCGGGTACGGAGGTGGAAGCATCGTTCACGGCGTCCATGTCGGCGCCGGTGCTAACGGCCTTGTTGACCGAGTCCGATTCCTTGGCGGGCACGGGGCTGACGACGCAAGTGACCGCGTTCAAAGCTTTTTTCAGCGCTTCATCGGCGGCCGAAGCAATGGCGGAAGCTTCGTGCGTGAGGGCTTCCTTGACGCTCTCGGTGGTGTCGTCGTCCTTTCCATTCATGTCCTGCTCCTTGATTCCCATTTTAGCCTCGTCGTTCGCAACCGGCTTGTCCTGCTCTTCTTCATTGACGACGACGACGTCCTTGGCATCCCCGTTTACCTTCCCATCACCATCCCAAGCAGCATCACCCCCCTTCCCGGAACCACCATGACCATGGGCCTCCTTGCTGTTATTGTCCTTTCCATCCTTTCCTCCGCTCCCGGGAAATAACCAACTACCGACACTCAGGCTTGCACTGGCGCTGCCGCTGCCGCTGCCACTTCCCTGGCTTCCCGCAACCTCGGTTCCGCTGACACTTCCCTGGCTTCCCGCAACCTCGGTTCCGCTGACACTTCCCTGGATTCCCGCAACCTCGGTTCCGCTGACTGCAGACCTCTGCACTGCTTCGGGAATTGCCCGTGGTACTACTGCAGCCGCGGTAGTTGCAGCCGCGGCGACTACCGGTGGGGCGGCGGGTCCATGAGCAGCGCTCGTATTCCTCCTCTTCTTTCCAAGCGGGAATCCCCATCCACTAGACTTGGCGGCGCTAGTCTGGCTCTGGCTTAGAGCCTGGAGGGCGGCGTCGTTGGTGGTGGTCGACGAGGAGGTAGACGGTCGAAGTTCGGGATCGGATTTGACAGAGTTGAGAGCTCGCTGGGTTTCGGGGGCGGCGGCGACGACGGAAGACTGGGGCTCGGTGGATGGCAACTGTGTCCTGGACTGGGCTGCTTCGGGGTTGGGTTGGACAGTGTTAGCTTTGGGGGGCTGTTCGGAGCTGGGCCCCGACGTGGACGTCGATGAGATGATGCCCTTGATGCTGGCCTTGCTGGCCTTGGACGTCAGCGTCTTCTTCGCATCCTCCTTCTTGCCCTTGTCCTTGTCGGAAGTCTTCTTCTTGCTCTTCCGCACGCCTAGCCATGATCCCCAACCTGTACTGCCTTCAGTGGGAGTCTGTTGATCTGAGTCTACCTTGTTGGAGGAGGAAATAGGGATCTTGGATGGCTTGGACTGCGACTCGGGGGAAGGCTCAACCGGCTTGGACACCAAATCGTGGGCATCAACAAGCGGTGCACCTCCTCCTCCCGGAGTCTCAGGTTCCTCACCCGGAAGCACGAGAACCTCACCAGGTACTTCCTGTGCCGGCGTCGAGAAAACTTCAATCTCCGCCCCTGGGGTCTCACCAATACTTGTCGGATCGACCTCAACCGGGTGGTCAGCAGCAAGTTCAACGAGTCCTTGGACAGCACCCACATCCACCGGCAACGGTAACGTGGCCGTAGAGTTCTGGTACTCAACAGCCGTAACCGCTACCGAGTGGGAAAGGGTGTCAGTCACCGAGGCCGTCAGGCTTGGTTGGGCAAGGTTGATGGTCGAAGCTGATGGGGTGATGTGCTCCGGGATGGTGGGAAGGGTGTCGATGATGGCACCAGTAGGGCCGATGATGTGCGTCTGGAGCTCGAGGGTTGGATGGTCGACAACGGTCGCTTCCGGTTGGGCCTCAGATGGTGGCATGTCCCCAGTCGTTGGTTGAACCGCGTGGTGCTCCACCACTGGCTGGGCCTCATGTTGCACCTCATCCCGTGCCGGTTGGGCCACGACCTCGGTGTTGGTGTTGTTGTCCTTGTCATCCTTGGGCACATGCTGCTGTGTAACTTCGGGCCGCGCTTGGGCAGCGGCAGCCTCGGGTGCAGCCTCACTTTCCCGCGGTTGCGGTTGGGTCTCAGGCTCTGGTTCCACGACAGGAGCACCACCACCACTAGCAACCTTGGAACTGCTTCTCTTCTTTTTGTTCTTCTTCTTCGGCGAGCTGGCGGAATCCGTGGGCGCATCCGATTGGCCCTCAAACGCCAATGGCTCCGGGCTCGTTTCAGGCTTTGGTGCGGGAGCGAGTGCCTGATCCAAGCTCAGCGGCCCATCTTTGGGCTGGTTTGCCTGCTTGCTGGAGCCCCAAGGCCAAAAGATCTTGTAAGCTGGTTGGGGCGGGGATTGCGGTGGTGACTGCAGAGAAGAACGCATGTCCGGGCTGGAAGGACTGGAAGTCGGTGGTGGGAGGATTCCGGTAGGCTCGGGGGAGAGTTTGGAGTCTTTGCGGTCTCTTGTGGTCTTGTTTGTTGGCTTTGCGGGACCGGGGCGTGAGGGAACTTGCTGGGGCGTCGTCTCCTGGGGTGTTTCCTGGGGTGTTTCGGCTGGCGTTTCTGCTGATGGAGTGGCTGTCTCTGACTGAGCTGGAGCTGTCGACTCTTTCTTCTTCTTTGTCTTGCGCTTCCTCTTGAAAGATTTGGGGCTGGAGGTAAGCTCGTCGATGGGAGTCTGCTCCCCAGGTGTCTGTCCCTCACTCACTGGTTGATTGGGAGTTTGCGGTCGCTCCTTGATGTTCGGCTGGTCATACGCCGACGTCTGCGTCTTTGGTGTCTCGGAATCGCGAGGCCCCCGTGGTGCCTGATCAGACTCTCGTGTAAGCTCGTCTTCAAACGCAGTGTTCTTCTTGGCAGCCTCAGGCAAATGAACTCCTCCGGAAAAGATGTCAACAGGTGCCGCCAAAACTCCCGTACTGCCCGATTGGCCCTTGTCTTCCTCCGAGTTGTTTTGATCCTTGCCTTCATCATAAGACGGTGTCCAGTGCCAAATACCTTTTGCAGGTCTGTCCTCGGATGCCTCAAGCGAGAGAGGCTCGGGTGACGCAATGTCTCGGGCGGGAGTCGATACTCGCTTCTTAGCTTCGGCCAGCTTGGCCTTCCTCTTGAGGTTTTTCTTGCGGCTTTTGCTGGGGCTACCGGGGCTGGCAGTTACGGAAAGAGGGGAGTCTTGGCCGTGGGACTCGGAGATGAGGCCGTTTTGAGGAGTTCGCAGGCCTTCGGGTGGTATCTGACGGGGTTGGGGTGTGACGGGTCGTTCGAGCTCCTCATTTTGCATGGGTGTGCTGATGGTTTCGTTGGGTGTGATGAATGATTCCTCCTCTTTGGTCTCCAACTCGGCCTCCGGCTCCTTGACCTCGGGCTCCTTCTGTTCAACTGCTAATTCTTTGTGCTCGGACTCCTGCTCTTGTGCCGGCTCCGGGTGCTCAACGTGCTCAACATGTGGCTGTTCGCGGTGTTCCACCTCCTTGTGCGCATGTGCAACCGGTATTTCCTCCTCGTGCTCTTGTTCTCCTTCGGCCTTCTCTGCCGGCATATCATCATCAACAACAGCATCCAGTGGAAGCATGGCCGGCTCCTCTGCCTCGGGCTCCGGCTCCAGTATCGACTGCCTATCCGGCTCGTGATGCGGATCCCGCTCAATGGAGAACTGGGGAGAGAGTTCAACAGCTCCGTCGGTAGGCAGTTCATTGAATTCAGCGGGCTGCAAACCGAGCGCGGCCTCCAACGAAGGAGAAGTGGGAGGGGGTACCCACTGGTCCGCCGCGAGCTCTTTGACATGGTCTTGTTCATGTCTTGGAGACTCGGATCGAGGGGTGGGGGTGACTGGTCGGTAGATGGTGTGCTCGTGTTGCTGGACGGGAGCATCGTTGAAATCGACATGCTTGGTCTCGGTGGTGATGGAGAAAGTCTCCTTTGTGATCTCGACTTCGGCCGGTTGGGGAAGGGGCTCTTCTTCGAGGCCGAGACTCTCGACTTGTGTCGTCAGTCCGGTTGCGAGGTCGTCCGCCGTCTCGTCCATGTCGTGTGTCTTCTTGGTCGAGTTCATCTCTTCATAGACCTCCAATAAGCCCTTGATGAACTTTCTTGCCAAAGCCATGCCCTGTGTTGATTCCTGTTGTGTCTGTGTTTCGTCCTCCTCCTGAGCCCTCAAGACTCTCGCTGGGTCTTGGAATGCCTTTTTCGCCCATCCTTTGACGAACTCGTCCAGCCATTGGTCCTCAGCGTTGTGTTGTTCCAGCACGCCAATGACGGCAAAAGCGTCCAGTCGCCCTCCGAGCTCTAGCATCTCCTTCTTGGCCAGCTGCTCCAACCCGGCGAGTTCATATTTCTTGGCGGCTCCATAGACCTCGACCGACGTCCGGAAGCGGCTCAGCGTCAGTTGGCGTTCCGGGATGACTGGCCATCCAGTATATCGGAGGGTGTGGTACTTGTCTGGCGAGTAGAGGTACTGGACGAGGACGTGGCCGGCTCGGGGGGAGAGGTCTGGGAAGTTGATGGCATATCCGGAGGCTCCCGAAGACTGAGGGGTGGAAGAGAAGGAGGAAGTGGTCCTTGTGCTGGAGACGGAAGGACCCAAAACTGGAGAGGTCATGGGAGAGGCGACCGAGTTGGTGATGCAGAGGACGGCGAGGAGAGAGTGTTGCTCGAGAAAGGCGCGGTGGACGAGCAGAGGAGGGCCCGATGAGAATTGGAGGGCTACCAGGGGCGTTGTGAAGGGTCTGTGACAATAACATCAATGGCATTGTCAGCGAGTTGTCTGTGGTAGGTACCCAGCAAGCACACATACGAGATCTCAAAGCCATCCCGGCTGCGTTGCTTGAGAGGAGCATTCGGGTCATGCTGCTGACCACGAGGGCGAACTGTGGTCGCCATGTCGATGGTGAAGCGGGGTATCTTGATGCAATCTGATGGCAGTATTGTCCAACGATGTGACTCCTCAAAATGAAGAAAGATGCAGTAGGGTCTGCTGGTAGGTGAATACCCAGATGGTGCAGATGTGGGGAATGAAGACAGAAAGAAGGCCAGACAGGAAGCGAGGAGAGGGGAGCGAGACTCGTCCACAGTTTTATTCCTCCATATCCTGCCCTTTTCCAGTCGTGTTTGCTCCGGCGTTGATGACCAGCCACATGGGCTGCGCTGTCTCCAGTCTCAATCACACCAACCACTCAACCCATGAGGTCGGAAACCCATTGTATGCTGAATCCCTGACACTTTTTTGATATCACTGCATCGATACCCAACAATCCCGCGCTTGCGTCGTCTCGCGGTTTTGGTCCATCGACGCCCTACCCAGACAGAGGCCCGGAATGCCGTGATCCCTCGATATCCCCTCAGCAGTCAGCCCCAAGTGGGATGATTCGACTGCGGGGTGCCAACACAACGTCGACAAGCAGGGTGCCGCGTCCACCAATCAGACCCTGCCGAAGCACTATGCCGCAACGACGCACCATCATTGGCGTGCAGTAGACTACGGCGAGTACGGCGACTACGTGCAGCGTTTCCCCGCGCCAAACCCATGATCGCCACCATTGTCCTCTTGCATCAAGTCGGGCTAATGCATCCTCTTAATCGCTTGCTTTGACAATCTTTGGCCTTGTGATGTCAGCATTGTCAGGTGATAAGCTGAGAGGCCCTTTTTGTCGGTACATGGGGTCCATGAGGATCTATATGAGGCGCATTTGATATCCAGGGTTGGGTCTCGGGTGCTTGTCCCTGCTCTGCACGTTATCTTCCGGAGTTTTTATCATCACGGTGTTTGTGAAAATCAGGGTCTCTGATGCGCTACCTATGCAGCGCTAGTAAACTCTTGATAGCGTGAGCATTGTAGACAAACTAAAGTTTGGTTATCTCTGATCTACAAATACCGCAAGCACATGATTTCAAGGGATCCATACCTCAGCCCACAAGGAGCAATTTCTCCTCACTTTGCCAGCCGTCGTCGTCTTGTCATGTCATCGGACAGTCGTGCAGCCGATCGCCGCCATGGGGTTGGGTGTTTCATGTCGTCGACATCTCTGATACGACATGGTTGTCCCTTGTCGAAGAAGATTCATAGAGGCCATTGCGCGCGAGAAGGCTGTTGGTTCGGACGGTTGGTATATCATTCGAGGAACGCGCATCAACGGCGATGAAATGGGATGGGTCATGACTTGGATCATTGTGGTTGAGTAGTGGGTTGCGCAGCAGGCAAACCAAGTTTGGGGATTCCATATCATCGCTTCCCCTTCTCGTCTTGATGGCCGTTTTGTCGTATGTAATGTAGCTGGTGTCAGGGAGTGAAAGGTGTGGCAGAGAGTCAAAGTGGCCTTTGCCGTCGGGCCCGACCCAAGTAGTCCACGGGTGCACAATTTGTCACCATGGAAATTAAAACACCAAGTCAAGACAGACTGAGGGAAAGAGCGATGACACTCAACGGATCCACAGCAACCTAACATTCTTCATCCAGACTTGTTCCTTCCACATTGCAAAAACGTCCCTTGTCTCTCCTCTCCTCCGCTCTGTCTGTTGATGAGGCAATTTAACTCGCTTGGTGTTTTGACTTGGAGAACTTTGCACAACAGTCCATCACTGGAAAGGACGATGATGCGCTTGCTCTCGTCCAAGATCACCAATGAGAGGGGCATTTTCTGTTCAATGCCCTTTCGTCCATCGATGTTATCGAGTCAATCGAAAAACACTCGCAGTTTGTAGGGATGGGATGCCTCGTTGATCGACAAGCCCATCCATGGGTAGGTAGATCTGTCATGCTTGTCGTCGTGTAATAGTGTAGGTAGACAACCCTATCCCAAACCCCACCTCCAGATGACGGCGACATAGCCGGCAACCGGGAACAAGGTGCATGTCGGCTTCTTTTACCCCCAATACCATAACAATATGTAAAATGATTGGTTGCATTTCTTCTCGCCCCTCATTACTTGGATGGACAAATGCACCGCTTTGCCTTTTTCCCAGCTTGTTGCTGGCCAGACTACCTACCTATCCAGACAGGGGATGGTGTTGTTTTGGGTTGCGTCTTCCATCTGTCGCTGTACTCGTCGGTTAGGTGGACGTGGAGGCTGTTAACAGGAAGATGACCGAGGATTGGATGGGTACCTCTAGACTCCGGGTTTATGGTCCCGGTGGATACCTTAGCTGAATGAGGGACATGTCATGGAGCCTGGGTTTGGGAAGGCGTATTTTGGGACGAATTATGAGAGAGTCGAGAAAATTACATAAGAAGGAGGTTGCTCCCACGGGCCTGTTTTGGGCGCCTACTGCTGTGGGGAGCGAGGAGTGGAAGGTGCGGCAGGGCCAGGAGGAGTGGTTGAAGGGCAACATGTTTGCTGGAAACCCGTAGGTATGATGATGGGTCATGTTTGCATTGCATAGCATGGCATAGCATAGCATAGCAGGCTGCAAGTTTTGGATATCTTGATATTCTACATACCTTATTTTTGATGCCATTCACATCATTCCCCCCCTCAGGCATTGTCGGTGATATCTGTTGCATGACCACCCAACATGTCTTGAACGAAGCCTGAAATTCAACGTTGGGACAAAGGACACATGATGGCCATGACAGGGGCACGAAATGATATTCGCGGCATTGACGCCCATTCTCGGGCCGTCCGTTGTGGGGTTGAGTTGGGGGTCCAAGGGTCGGGCCAGGGCACGGATTTGTCCAACTGTGGGCGGGCTGGTGGAGTTACAGCACAGCGGGCTAAGGCAGAGAGTTAATGCTCACCCTACTTAAGAAAGCCTGTCACTAACACTTTTGTACCCCAGGCTGTTAACACACTGTAGTGTATATCCAAACATTAACACCGCCCGGCGCAAAACTCTGAAATCGGAATTGCCGACCGACCACATTCCATCCCGACGTCACTTCATCGAGAGAAAGCACGGCAGGAAGCCATCGGTTATGTTCTAGGCTTTTCCAAACTTGTCATCCAAAGGCGGTGAACAGAATTCCTACCGACACGACATTATATAATTAAATGCTGTACCACGACGACGACGACGACGACGACGACGACAACGTACCAGATCTTGGAGAATTATAAGCTCGTCTTGTCCCACCAGAAACGATCGCCAAGATCGACTCCCCGGATTGGCGCAGGCGAGCCTTTGCCATGCACGAGTGGCTGATCTGGAGATAACCACAACAATACCTAGCCAGACCCTATCGGCGTTGCCTCCTCCCGTCGATCATTCCATCATCGGCTCCAGCCTACATACGCACATACGCACGGGGATCAGGAACAAAAGGTGCATACGTCCGCCCCAGTGCAGCGGAACGGGGCTGCATCTCACTGCAGGGTCCTGTCTTTGGACGTCCTTGCTTTGTCTCGACACTTCGTCACGATAACATCAACAGAACACCGAGCAAGCAGCCCTTGACCCGGATATACACCACCGTCCACGCCACTCAACCGCCGGTTATCTCACCGACACCGACCTCACTCAAATGGCCAAACCACCACCCATCCCTCATGATGGGGAGGCCAAACAACCCGAGGCCACACCACCATCAACACCCTCATCCGCCTCCGCCGCCCAACCCGGATTCACCACCCGCCTCCGCACCTACTTCCGCCCCGGCAGCACCTCCTCCTCCCCCCTCGAAGCCCGCCTCCTCCTAAAAATCGACTTCTTCATCCTCACCTTCTGCTGCCTCTCCTACTTCCTCAACTACCTCGACCGCACCGCCCTTTCCAACGCCTACGTTTCCGGCATGAAAGAGTCCCTTTCCTTTCGCGGGTCGCAACTAAATCAAATAAACACTTGTTTCACCATCGGCTACGTTCTAGGTCAAGTGCCCTCCAACCTATCCCTCCACTACATCGCCCCCCGGATATTCTTTCCCAGCATGATGGTTTTGTGGGCCGGGTTGACCATGGTCACCGCCGCGGCCAAGTCCCCGGGACAGATCATGGCCATTCGGTTTTTCCAGGGGATAGCCGAGTCAACCACGTTCGTAGGGACGCATTATATCCTTGGGTCATGGTATACGGAAAAAGAACTGGGCAAGCGAAGCGGGGTGTTCACGGCGAGTGGGCTGGCGGGCACCATGATAGGGGGGTTTGTGCAGAGCGGGATTCACGCGAGCATGGATGGACTGCATGGTCTGGCCGGCTGGCGATGGCTTTTCATCGTTGACGGGATAATCACCCTGCCTGTTGCGATTTACGGATTCTTGCTGTTTCCCGACACGCCCAAAACGACGAGGGCGCCGTATCTGTCGAGCCAGGAACGGGAGCTGGCTATCAGGAGGATGGAAGAGAAGGGGGAGCCGGGGGTATCTGGACCTTGCAACGACGACACAACTTTGGTCGATACCTCTACCGGGGAATCTTCATGTTGTTGGTCGCCGCCGTCCACCGCCGCCGCCACCGGCCCTGCGGAAGCATCATCATCGCCAACAAAGCCCCTCGATAATAACAACGACGACAACAAACCCACCTCGCAACCACGTCCCGCGCCGCCGCCGCCCTCAACGGAGCCTCGCCCACAACAACAGCAACAACAACAGCAACTCACCACCCACCCCTTCTCCCTCGTCTTCCTCCGCTCCCTATTCTCCTCCTACCACTTCCCCTCCTTCATCCTCCTGTGGATCCTCGCCGGCGAAACCGAATCCTTCTCCTCCAACGCCCTGCTATCTCTCTACCTCAAATCCCACCCTGCATCATCATCATCATCACCTGAAAAAAAATACACCATCTCCCAGCTAAACACCTACCCGACCGGCGTCCCCGCCGTCGGCATTCTCTCCACGCTCTTCTTCGCCTTTTTCACCGACTTATACCCCCGCCACCGCTCCATAGTAGGCTACTTCATCGGCGTGATCGGCGTTCTAACCCCCTCCCTCATCCTGGCCGCGCAGGCCGGCCGGTTCGGACCACCAGCGGGAAACCACGCCACGGCCGTCGTCATGGCCGCTTACTACCTCGCGGGCAGCGTGTACGCTTGCCAGGCGACCTTCTTCGCGTGGGCGAACGACGCGATGACGAGGGACGGCAAGGAAGCCGTCTTTCGCGCAGTCGTCCTGGCGGGCATGAACCTGGGGAGTAATGCCGTTAATGCGTGGTGGAGCATCGTGTTTTACGGGGCGGGCATGGCGCCGTGGTTTGAGAGGGGCATGTGGGCTATGGTGGGGACGAGTGTGGCGGTGGGGGGGTGGACGGCGTGTTTGGAGGTTATGGAGAGGAGGGCCTGGGCGAGGAAGAAAAGGGAGGGGGGAAGGGAGAGGGGAGGAGATGCTTCTGCTGCTGGGCAGGTGATAAGGGAGAAGGGGACGGCATATATTTGATGTTTCATGATATGGTTGATATGGTTGATATGGTTGATGTCTCATGATATGGTTGATAAGGTATGGTTGTATTTATTTATCTGGCCGTTCTTCTGGATATCCACAAGGTCCTCCGTACATCTAACCTCACGCCGTCTACTGTGGTAATTGGATACCTTATCTGTACAAAGACTTGAACAAGAGCAAAACTCTCACGTCCTACAAACATGGAGCTGCACGATACAGATGCGAAAGTCAAGGCAAAGCAAAATGAGTAAGGTAGAGTCGTGATAGTGTTATAAACCAGTCCTTGTCTCGAGGTCCCGTCTGCCGGATGACAAGTTCATAACCTATCATCCATGACAAGACAGTACAGTCCTCGGTAGAAGCAAAGTACCTTAGTAGAGTGCCCGGTATGTCATATCCATTTTGTACTCCAGTCGCCCCGTCAAAAGCCAACTGTCCCCAGGTCCGTCCCAAGTCCCTATCCGCCGAATGACAAGTTATCACCTATCATCCATAGCAAGATAGGTCTCGATCAGCACCTAGCCAATGTCCAATGTCCAATGTCCGGTGTAATACCTCCACCTCCATCCACTCCATCATGAACCCCACGACCCACGTCGCCTATGGATGTCCCCCAGTAAGGTAAGTAACACCTCCCCTCCCATGCCCATCCCTTAACTCTCGTTGTACCTTAGTCATGGTGAAAATGAATTTGATTGGTATGCGAGCTGCAGTAACGAAATCGACTGGAGAGGCATGCTAAGCCTGAGAGCAAGACAAGCACCGCTAAGCATGCTGACCGCACCAGAGGGTCTAGTGTGGTGTTGCCGATGAAGGCGAGTGGTTAGTTCGTGTTTATTTATTTATATATCAGACAAGGGGGAGAAGGGGGCGAATCAATACAAAGGACAACATGAACTTACAGAGCAAGAGCTGCATCCGCAAGCGCAACCTGAGCAGCTACCAGAGCAGCCTGTGCCGCAAGAGGTACAAGTGCTGTTTGAGAACCAACGAAGGAACGAGAAGAGAAATGTTAGCTTTGTAGGTGCGTGGAGTGTTGCGGCTGACAGAGCGCAAGGTGAAAGACCAAGTCGTGAACTGGAGGGAGGACAAGAGTTGCTCACGTACCAAGGACCCATCTTTTGTATCGATGTTTAATCCGTCTCTGTCGCTCCTCGAGTACTCGTTGTTGATCAAGCCGCAGCTGGAGTAGCTGGAGCAGCCGCAGGCGCAGTTCAAGGGATTGAAGGCGCTGTAGACGAGCTTGAAGAAAATGCTGCCGAGCGTGAAGGTTGGTTGGTGATGGATGAGGAGGAGGGGGGCGGGGGGTCCAACGGCTTCTTATATCCTCCTCGTCAGAGTCTGCCGCCCCTGGCACCCGATGAGGAAGCCAAAAGTTGCTCAAAGCTGTGTTGGTCATCTGACTGGTTCTAGCGGGCTGTTGGGTTGGAGGGAGTGAGTTGCGATGGATGAGTGCCTGAGTGACCAGTGCCCGGTCAAGATTAAGAGCAAGGCGGGCGTGGCTTCCATTCCTCGTTTGTCTCCTGCGTGACTGCCTGGCTGGAGGGGTGGGATGGAGTGAAGGGCGCTGACTGAGCGGGCGGTGAGAGTTGAGGTCCGGGGATTCTGCCAACGACGGGATCGGGTGGACCTGGTCCTTCACCGAGGAAGGGACGGAACTTCCATCTTTCTTTGAAAGGACGAGTGGTGAAAACCGTCTAATGTTTTGGGCCCAGCCGGCCGGTCGTCTGCCTGTCGGCGTGTGTCGGGCTAGGCCCACTCGCTGGCACCACCCTTCTCCTAGAATGCAACAACTATTTTCTCTCGCCTTGTCCCTGTGGTCCAAGAGGATTTAAAGGTACTCAAATATTACCTAGTTCTTTCCTTCAGCCAAGCATAGCTTTATAATCTAATAAACTGTTAATTATTACTCTAACTCAAGTTCATTTCTTCTAGCTCTATTTATCATACAATGACTGATAATAGCCTTTTGGGAGGAAGAAATAGGCTTCTGAGAGAAAGCGGAGGCCAATTAGGGGAAGGATATTGCCTATTAGAAACTAGCAGGTTGAATGAAAAATACTTTAAGTATAAATATCGCTAACTGATAATTTATTGTATATTATAAAGCAAGTAAGGATAGGTAGAAAAAAAGGACCAGAGCTAATATAAGGAACGAGGAGGGTGGGCAGTATTCTCCTTAATACAATAGTACTTTAGTATACCTTAGTTTGAGAATACTGTTAAAAATAAGTAGTAAGGCTACTTCAACGCCGATTAATTCTCTACACAAACGAGTAAAAAGCTTTAGTCCCACTCTTTTGCAATTGGAAGCTGCATAGTTCACCACGCGAAACGAACTTCACTTTAGCGCAAAGTAAGATCAAGGTTCGCGGATTGTTACGAACTTAAGCAGCACGAGGGCCGCCCGGACCACCAACAACGGACGATGTAACCCCAGGGGCTAGGGTTGGGGTAGAGGTCGTATGCAGGTGCTCACGACTAAGCGAGGCGCTCACGAAGGAACAGGCGCTCACGGTGAGCAGGTGCTCACAAAGTGAGCAAGCGCTCACGAAGTGAGCAGGCATCCACGGTGAGCCAGATATCGTCGGTAAGCAAGCACACAACACTAGATAGACATAGGACTCACTGGTTGTGAGTAGCCGGAGACAGATATCTCGCAGAGGGCGAGTAGGTATAAAGGGGCGACTGGAGAACTCAGATTGTCAGATAGTTCGACAGTAGTCAATTGATCTTTATCACCGAGACACCTATAACGCTACCATACTTGTTGTGAACCTTTTGGCTTCACCGAACAGCACTGATAGTCTTTACCTTCAGCTATCCTACTTAGGCACATCAGACTGCCATTCGTCACATTATTCGATTAAACGCAATCAGTTTAAAAAAAGGGGGAGGTATTATACAGTTGGGTTAGGATTTAGGATTGTATTATACTAAAATATAACCTTAACTATACGAGCTTAGAAAATATCGTATACGAAATACGAATTGATTTTGCTATACAAAATAGGGTACTTTATATACTAACTATATTTAGCTATTAGGTAAAGTAAGTGCGGTATATTAAATTAAAAAAGAGTACGCGAGGACATTAAGGACGGTGTGGGAAGTTAAGCTCTATTATAATATATAGCCATTTTAACTAGTAAAATGCCGTTTTCTCGTATTATCTAACATCCCTACTCAAGCTAACAAGTGCGCTAAGACTGCTATAAGTGTACTAAGACCGCTAGAGTCGTAATACTTTTATAGTATTGTAAATTTCAATATCTCCGTATATCACAGGATTAGACCTGTGATGTGCAACACTGCACTGGTCGCTTCCAGAGCTGGTCACGGCACGCATGCCATGCCCTCTGCGCTAGCTATCACGTGCAGGTTCACGTGCGTGCCCGGACTGGTGCCATAGGACTTACGCCCATATAGCTAGTCCTCCACGCACACTCTCCTCCTTCCTCTTCTTATGCAACAACGCATATCTCACCCCACCCTATACGATGCCCTCTCGCCCCGTGATACTGTAGGAAGGTGGCAATGGTATCGATAGAGGGACAGCGGCGACGAGGCATCTATATAGTAAATTTTAATGTTTCCGTAGGAAGGTTGTGATGGTATCGATAGAGGAACGGCGGCGATAAGGTATCGTTTAGAAAATTTTGTAAATATTTTGTACGTTAAGATTTAAGAATTTTAGCAAGGAAAACAGAGATTTCACATACAGCTGTCGTAGTAGAGTTTGGACTGTCAATAGACTGCTAGAGGCTTAGCAGGGTTGGGGTTATATATAGGATACGTGTGTGTGTAGGAACCTATGTGTGTGGGCCTAGTTTCCCTCTATAGTAGAATAACCAAATATATACTTAAAAGGTACAAGAGCCAGACTATGTCAAGTTGGGTATTACTTATTGCAATTAAGCTAGGTACCCTCAAGTGTCGACCTTTACAAGACGGATGGCCTTGATGTTGCCCGAGGGCATTGCCATTACGACTATAACTATGTACTGTGTGCCATGTCCCATTTCATGCTCCTTCATCCATGAGGCAGCTGATATCCCTTCCAATTTCCTTTCCATCATGCATTGATCCGTAACGCCGAACTTGCAAGCAAAACAACAAATGAATATGCTAATGGGATATCCTTCCATGCAGTAAGCCACCAACAGATTGCTCCAACCAGGTAGGTACAAAATCGCTTGCTCCAAGACCGTCAACACTTGTCGTAACACATCCTCTCCGATTGTGGTGACTGGTGAGCTACCTTAGGCCCACTTGCCCAAAAGTGCCATTACGAAGCAGCCGGCGAACAAGCAAGCCAACATGAACAGCACTCGGGTTCTATCGCGAGTGCGGTTCGGGTTGAAGAGAAAGTCGCGGGCGAGAAGCTCGACGAGGCCAGTGTACAACAGGATGCCAGCCGAGATGGAGTCCAGGACGCCGGAGACAATCGAGGCAGTAAACCCGGTGCTCTCGTAAGTGGTAGCCACGCCAAGACCGATAGCCAGCGCGATGGGAGTAGTAAGGCCGTAGGCGAAGCACAAAACCCAGGGCATCCAACCCAGGCGCCTCGGGAAGGGGATCGACGACAAGCGAGCACCGATACCAAGGCCCTCGAAGGCCTGATGGAAGACGACGACAGGATAAAGAGTGCTGAACTCCTCGCCAACGACACCGAGGTTCAGGCCAATGATGGCCGAGTGGAAAAGCACGCCGAACTCGAGGATCAGAAAGGCGGCAATCTGCTCGCGGAAGATTCTCTCGGAAGCCGGGGAGTCGCCAGTCAAAAAGGCGTGGCTCTCGATGTCGATGGTATCCTTCGAGTGGTCATGAGAGCTGTGAGTGCCGGTGGGGGGCGGCGCAGTGGGATGAGCGGCGGATACCTGGGCGTCCTGGGCGTCCTGGTCGCCAGAGTGGAGGAACTGGTGACTGGCGTGGGCGTCATGACCGGTGGTGGACTGCTTGCGAGGAGAGTCATGACAGTCATCATGGGACTCTGAAGTGTTGCCGTCATCGGTAGAGTTTGCGCCATCAGTGGTATGGGCGGGGCAGGTGGTGATGGCCTTCTCGATGCTGATGTCGGCTTGGTCACACTCGTACTTCTGCTCGACGTACCACTCTGCGCCAAAGTCCAAAAGGAAGATGAACATGACCGAAGTCATGGCAATAGCGGGAGGCCACGAGTAGGCGTCCCAGCCCTTGGTCATGCCGACGCAAGAGGCCGGGCCGATCTCCTCGTAGGCCGGGTCGAGAAGGTGGATGAAGGCTGTGGCAATGATGACCCCGGCGCCGAAGTAGCGCGCGAAGAGGTAGACATAGCGGGGGATGCGAAGGCGAGGGATGCGAGTGGCAAGAACCGGGAAGAGAGTGGTCAAAGAAGAGGTGGCCATGATGACGAAGAGGGCCGAGATGCGAAGGCCAACGCGACCATCGTAGTCGTTGGGGGAGGCGTTCAAGTAACAGACCACGGTGCGAGGGTCTGCGGTGTCGAGGTCGACAAGCTGAGGGTTGAAAGCCTCGGAAGCCGAGGCGGTATCGGCAGCGGAGGACGACATGTTTTGGAGATAACCTATGATAACTCGTCAGATGGCGTTGACGAGGAGAAAGGATGATGAGGTTTTAGGTGAGAGAGAACGTTCAAGGTGATGATGATGCAAGGTCACGCAAAACGTGAGCAGTACTGCGTACCTAGTGCGTCGAGCTGACTGCACAACGGGAGGGGGGAACTCTATCCGACGTGCAAAGTCGGAAGGAGTGAGTGAGGTGAGTGGACGATGAATGAACGACGTACCTGAGCGACGTGGCACTTGTGGTTTTGGTGGTGGTGGAGTAGATTAACAAGGATAAGGAAGCTTGATGATCTCGGCGCTTGTGTTGTCAACTTTGCGACCGAGTGGAAGTTGTTGGTGGGGGAAAGGAAAGAAGCTGGGATTGCTTCCAGAAGAAAAAAAGAAAAGTTTGTGTGGGATTCTGTAGGCAGTAGAATCTGCGGCGCGGATCAGTCAAAAAAAAAAAAAAAAAAAAAAAAAAAAACTAGGCAGAATTCTACCTAGAAATGCGTCTTGTCGTCCGAAGTATGCTGCAATCAGCCGCCTGCGTGGACAGTTGACTGTGTGTATTGTGGACTGATGGCACAAGAACATGAACGAAATGAATGGAGTGACGGTAACCTGAACTTTAAGTATTTTCCAGCAAAGGGAAGGAAAGGGAAATATCGGACGAGGAAGTGAATGGCAGGATTTTCCATATTCGATCCGCAGGGTTTTCAACCTTCAGGATATATGGCGCAAAAAGTCACTTGCTTCCACTCGGTCGTGTTTCTGTTTGTAACGGGCAGACTAGGATGTTTTTCTTGAGAACCTTGATGGCCAAAAGGGCCCGTGACTGGACTGGCTGTTGATACCACCTCACTCTTTCCATTCACCTTGACCTTGTTGGTTGGCCCAGCTTCCGACTTGGTGGAGCGAAGGAGGGGAAGGAAGGAAGGAGCGCCAACGAACCGGATTGGCTGCATCTCTGGCATATTTATTTTTCAATAAGGTAAGGTACCTACGGCATGCGGCTCCGGGATTGTCGACTTCTCTCTCAGCCTTTGGAAAGTTGACGTGGAGTGGATCGTCGTCCATCAGCTAATAAGGTAGCTGTGCCGCCAATCCCGAGTGACCAAGTAGAATAACCTCATTGTTCACTCGGCCACAAAACACGCGTTGCTGGGAAGGGGATACCAAATTCATATAGGACAGTGGAGCGAGAGGCCAAAGCCAGGGAATATTTGTCGAACCGGCGCATTTGTGCCTTTTAAAAAGCTCCCTCCTTTTCGCCAAAACATTGATTGCCATGGTCTGGGTCTCCTCCGGACCCCAAAAAAGGTTGGCCGTCAAGGTTCTCATTTGTGGTCTGTGCGTCGTCAGCATGACGCATACATGACCTGTCTGTGGTCGTTTGAAGCTGGACTGTTTTGGTGACTATTCGCTACACCCTTGACCGCTAGGACAGATTGGGATCGATGGTCCATTTTTCAAATCAGTCAAGCTTTTGTCAAGCTTTTTACTTGCACGCAGGAACTGGTGTGGTGGTGGATGAATGTTCTCCACCGATGTGGTCTGCGGGGAACGCCTTCTCTGCTTCCCGACGTTTGGAGTTGTGAGACGAGGTACAAAGAAGAAGGCGTCCAGATTGTACTACTTGCGAGCTACTATTTGCCGCTATGATGATGCAATATCGTGATTTTCGATCTGGAATCCCTTTGGTGGTAATAGACCAACAACCGCTCGACATCAATCATGAAAGCGTTTGTCGCGGGAAAGCAACCAATAGATGAATAGGAAGACGGCACGGCCCTGATTACTAAGAAAGTCAGGGCAAACACCAGGAACCCAGGGCAGTCTGAGACATTCACCTATCTTATCTCATCAGGGTCTACTGATGGTCCCTTCATTTTGAGAAGCATTGGATGTATTCATCCGAGACATCAGCCCCTTTCGTACCTCATCAACCAGCTTCCGCCTCTTCGCGCAGACTTTCCATTGATGTTGTTTCCAAGCGTGCGGATTGTACCTTGGCTACACAGGGCAGAGCGGATGATACCTACCTGTAGCTTACGACAAAAGTTCCACACAACATGTCACTGCACCGACTCAGCGCACTTACCGAGCGAGCCTCGGCGAGGTGACGAGACACAAGCACCACAAGCACAACAACAACGACAACGGACGTTAAATCTCTTGTTGGGTGAGAACGGGAAAGTGATTCCATGGCCCGGTGTTGTATTGGGTCAGAGACGGGAGAAGGCGGGCCGGGATTGAAACGGGAACGGGACTGGAGGAAGGACGAACCACTCACGGACCATGCACTGACGAACTTGTCTCCCCGGATTGCCATGTGCCGGTCACAGGGACAAGACAAGAGCTCTTCTTCCGAAAAAAAAAAAAAAAAAAAAAAAAAAAAGTAACCGTCCTCCACGGGCAAACACCTGCTTTGTGTAGCAAGGTGACCATGGTGCGCCGCAAACACTTGGCTACCTAGGTGTTAATGAGGCGGCCCGTATCACGGAACTTGTTGCTTATTCTGGAAGCTTGGAACCTGGAAGTGCTCTGTCGATCACCCCACAAATGAGGTAGTTCTGGTCCGTTGGAGACGGGGAGAAAAAGTGAGTCCCTCTGACCGATCGCGGGATAGAAAATGTATGGTATCTAGCTATGGTAGGTAGTCAACCTTTGTAGCCCGGGACGACTGACAGAAGTGTTTGTATGAATCAGCGGGACCGGTAAGCACTAACAGCTGACCGCCACGATAATGGGGCATACTGTTAGTGTCAAACGAATTCATTATCTGGCAGTTGCACACCGAGGAGTCGTTTCACCAGCACTTCCATCCATCCATCAATCCATGTTTGGGCTGGACTCGTCTCGTTGCAAATCACCATCAAGTCAATAATATACTTGGCATCTCGAACTATCAGAACGCCACATGCAGCCATCATCCAGCCCCTGTCCGACCATGTCAGCGCCACAGTCCAACAACATCCGAGTTTAATCCATTTTGCACTGCGCTCTCTGCACCGAACTTGCCTGATTCCGTCCCAAGGAACCGTACAACAGGTTTGATAGATTGTTTGCTTTGTGACAGAAGCAACCATGTTCATGAACTTGATGCTGAGGAAGTTTTCCAAGGTTTCCAAGACGGAAGCCATCCAACGCGGATTGTTATTATTAAATGGTGGACATGGGTGCAGGTGGGCAGACAGACAAGACCGAAACAAGTCGGAATGTTGAAGGGACCAACAGAACCGCGCTCCAAACCTGAGTGTAAACCGAGCAAGTTTGCCATGCACCCATCATTCTTGCGCGCGGCTCTCATCTTTTCAAGGGATGGGCGCGCCAAGGATAGTCATATTTAAACCCAACCTGCCAACTTGAGGATAAACGCCAAGGAAACCGTTATCCCTCATCTTATCAAAGATACAAAAACAAGCATTTAGAACTTTAATATTGGGGTCCGTGTGGTTGCAATACTGCGAGATTCTCGTTAAGCACCGTTGTGTTCGATGGCACGCCAAGCGGACGGGCATGGTTTAAGGAACAGGCCTGACAGGGTAGCGCTGATGTAGCGCTGATGGCGAACATGTGATGCCCACCTTGTTGTTTGTGCAATAAGATGTGAGATGTGATGAACTTGATGGCCTGGAAGGACGGTAGGGCGGTAGGATGGTGGTGTAGTATTGTTGTTGCGAATATGAGATCCGAATCCGAGAATCAAGAAAAAGAGAGATTGGACTTTGAAGACATGGAAGGAAGGGAGACGGATGGATGGCGATATCAGACACTGTTATTGTCGTCATGGAATTGTCATCAAGGTGAGTAGTATCAAGTCATGACTGACCCCTTTTCAGATTCAGAGATCCGATATCATTACCACTGGCACAACAGCGGGAAAACGTGGGAGAAACCGTTGAGATGCTTTGTTTTCTGTTGTTTCCGTGATGGTGTCGTCACTTTCTTGAACAAGGACAAGGCCCTGAAACCTGGGCGCTTCTCAGGTACAGGTTTTAGCGGTGTGGAGGCGGTGGATTGTGGTGGATTCTCGTGAGACTGTGGGACTGGGGGAGAGAAAGAAAGCTCAGTGTTTCCTTTGTCTTTTAGTGGTAATTGTTAGTGCTTCAGGCCATTGGACGCTAGACTAGCGCCAGTCGCAAGATGGACCCCACGTCCCTGCCCTGCTGTCGGTACCTGTCTCAAATGCAAGCAAGCCCCTGTACCCCCAATGTCCCCAACAATTACCCCGGAAAAGGAAAGAAGTCCGGAGGACGACAAGAAGGGAGGAGTTCCTCTCTTGTCTTTCTCCTTGGAGTCATGGCCTTTGTTTCCTGCTTCAATGTTGTAAAAAAAGCCAAACACCACGCGTATCACCAACACTCTACACCACCATTGTTGGCACCAACCTGATAAACAATGGGCCAACGGTTGATAGCCAACCGCAAGCAAACATTGTGCTGATCTGGAGGAATGCTCCTTGAAAACGGTCTCCCCATTACCATCAATACGACGCAACATCCGCCTTCATTTCGTTTTCCCCCCTTGTTTACTTTCATATGGCTCGGCTACCTCCCCCGGATATCGGAACCCCGGCACTTCCTCGGTACCCGCACCCAGGTCATGTTCAATTCCTCGTCGACAATGTCTGTCTCACTTGATTCGATCTGTCAGCTGCGCGATACAGCACGATATGTCACGATAGTCGACCATACTCGGGGGCAATCACCGCATCTGCTATACATGGTGTATGTAGCCCTTTTCTATACAAAGAGCAAACAAAAAGCCACCAGGGCTGTCATCAGTGACTTGTAGTAACACGCCGCAGACGCCATACCACCAACCTCTTTGGTCTTGAACGCCAACCGTGCGGCACGAAAAACCCCTTGCTTCCTTTCGGGCTGCGACCAGGATTCGGACAAGCATATACGAATCCACCCTAGACGAACAAAAAGACAGAAGAAGCCAAGTCACCCCCCCGAGTAGTCGACGAAGCCGAAAGAAAAAAAAGGCCTGCGCCAGATCTTTCACAACCTGATCAGACATGAAACTATCCTCGGCTTGAAGAAACATGTCCCAATCAGCAATGTGGACCGACGATGTCGATGCAGATCCCGACTCGGACCTCTCCTCGAGCGAGTGTAACGTCGACTACAGAAACGACAGGGAACAGGTCCACGTCTACCACGCCTACGCACCTCAGATCCAAATTCAACAGGACCATCACTACCCACAAACACAGTCACGCATTTTTCTTGCCGCACCCCGCTCCACGAATCCCATACTGTCGAGATCGGCCTCCATAGGCCATGCCCATACAACTGGCGACCATGCCACCCCCCAACCGATTCCCAACTTCTCCCACCGACTCCCCCGGATCCCATACCATCACCACCATGTTCCTGAGCTGTTGGCCAGTCAAGACGACCTGAGCGTCACCGCCAGCCCTTCGACACCTACACCTATCACGCCTACTTGCAATGGGTTTCAGTTCGACGACGTTTTCCACCCCTTGTCGACCCCTTACCGTTCTCGCCTCGGCTCAACCCCTTCCAGCTTTGGACAGAGGACACCCAGTTTGCGCCCTGTATCGAACATGTCGAATTGTTTTCCCGACCCCGATGCGGTCTCAATCACAAATAGTCCTACGCTAGCAACAACCACAGCAGTATCCAGTTTATCCAGCTTCGAAACTCTCAAGGTCCAACCCGGTCGCGCACATATGCGGTCGGTATCCATTGGCGGGCCAATGTTGCAGATGGACGGGCCACCGGGGAAGCAGTCGTTGTCGTCCATCACGAGTGTGGCGTCCGAGGAGAGGAATCGAAATGCAAAGAATGCATCGCGTCGCATGGGCGGATTACTGGCACGCATTTGGCCTGCATCATCATCGAGCGAAAGGAGGAACCCACCAGCGGACCACAAGGGGTCCCTAACACCACACAAGCTAGAGCGACCAAAGCTTGAGAATGCCCCATTAACAGGCGACGAACCATCTGGACCATCATCATCATCATCATCATACACCAGCAGATCCGAATGTGGGCCGCCGTCAAAGTCGCACTCGCTTGATGTCCAGACGCGGGGAAGCTCAGCATGGAAAGACGTCGGCGCAGCATTTGGCGTCGACTTGAAAGAAAGTGTCAGGATCGCGCCGTCAAAGATTCGAATATCCCACCGAGGGAAGAGCACGTCCTATCGTTTGTTTCCTTTGTCAGTGTACAAATGTTGCGAGTTTATACGAAACTCGGGTACGTCCGTCCCTTGCACCTTGTTCTTCCCTCTGTACATCACCGCTAACCCATGTCCAATTTCCAGGGTGCACCGACCCGTCGCTCTTTGCATCAACAGGCAACTCGCACAATGTTGCCCACCTGAAAGCCATGTTCAACACCGGACCGTCCTACGGTGACGACTTTGATTTCAACTCGCTAGGTCCCCAAGGCGATCCTTACACGCCCTACGACGCAGCCCGCTTGATCCTCATCTATCTCGGCGAGTTGCCCAACCCACTGGTCTCGCAATCCGTGCTAAGAAGTTGGATCATGCTCGCCAGGCAACAAGGGGCGATAGAACCAGCAGCTCCCAAGCTAGAAGACATGGGCTTCGATTTCTGGACCGAAGCACTTAACCGACTCTCGCTGCACAACCGGAACCTCGTCAAACACCTACTTGATCTCTTCGCCGAGATGATGCTACTACGAAGTCGGGCAACAGCCAATATGCTCGTTGAAGCTCAAGGAAAGGGGAAAGGGACCGTGGGACAACAGCAAGGGCAAGGGCAAGGGGTAGTCCACGAAGCAGATGCTCGCCGTCTGGCTTCTGCTCTGTCAAGGAGTATGTTCCATACAGATAACATGAATCTGGGGAAGAAGACATGGACGGCGTCGGCAGCGCATCCCACGTTGGCGCTGGCGTTTCTGATTAAGAAGAGAGGAGATTATGCGGCGAGTATTGGGAAGGCCGCGGCGATGGCGATGACGACGACGCCGGGACGCGCGAGGAGGAGGGAGTCGGAACTGTTCTTGCCGAGCACGAGGGAGATTATGGAGTGGAAGGGGGGACAGAGTTATTCTTGAAGATGATATGATGATGGGCTGGAAACTCGGTACCGGGGTTAGGTTAGGAAGAGGGTGGACGCCGACTATCTATTAGACATTAACTGAAGAGGAACATAGGTAGCTCATCATGGGAGCTGGAGCTGGAGCTCCTTCAAGGCCAACCAGACATTTTCCTTTGTTGTTCTGTTCTACAGGACGCGGCGCTCGAGACCGATTGGATATTAGACTTGAGCATTTGGTGGAAACATGGAGAAAGCAAGCAAGCAACGCGATGTGTATATCAGAGATACCCCCCCGTTTTAGATTTTCAATTTCTTTTGTCAACTCGTTCTTAGCTTCGCGGCCTCGAAGCATTCATTGTTCCTTGATATTTCCGCCCGGTGAATTCGTCTTCATAGTGGTAGGCACGCTCCTTGCTTTGCGAGCGTCTTGTTGCGCACAGCCATCAATAGACAGACAGACAGACAGGTCTTATGGTACTTGCTTTATCTCCGTCCACCTACCGTCGTCACCGCTGGAGGTCAGGAGCCTGGAGGTGCGCCTCAATATTGGAGTAACCCTACCCGCACCTATTTTCTCGGGTTTCTTGTCATAAAATGGCTGCTTGTTCAATGCATGCATGCATGCTGTTCATTGGTCAATGGTCAATGCCAGCCAACGACCAACGTACATGAGGTTGCGGTCTGGTTGATATTGCCGGCACCGGCACCGACACAAGAGCCTGAGGCAGAGAGGCTTGCGACCGACTTGCAAGTTGCAACCACTCATCCAGCGGCCAGCCTCCTACATCTAGGTACAAAGAATATAGGGAGGTGTCTAACAGGTTGTTAGGTACCTACCTGATCTTGAATACCTATTTCACATCACACAGCGCAGCGCAGTCTTTCCATCGCTTATAGGACCTTTTATGTTTACCAAATTTGTTGATAGCCCCGATTTCAAGAACATGCATGGCCTTGAACTGCTGCATGCCTCTATGTAGCTGCCGGTCCGGCCGGTGGATATGTGAGCACCGGTTCTAAGTCTAGAAAGTTACCTACCTACTACCTAGCTTCATGTTCAGGTTGACATGTGTTCAATTCATCACGACCAGGATCACCACACATCTATGGACAAGTTTCCGATGATCGAACTTGGGACCCCTCATCCACTCGGGCTAGCCCCAGCCGTTCCCTGGGGCTCTGGTACAGTGCTACTGCTCCTCGTAGCTCGGAATTCGGGCCTTGTCTCATTAGCTAGGTAGGTAGGTAGGTAGGTAGGTACCTAGGTACAGTACCTGGATATAGCTTTATTCCAGTCGGATTGAGAATGATATCTGAGTTGGGAATAACTCCACGGTATGTATCATATCCATCCTCCCTCCGGTTTTCTGTCGAAACCCTATTGTCTTCATGTTCTTCTATCTCTCTTCTCGTCTTCTTCTACCGTTTTGTTCCCAATAGTCACGCCACGGCTCGTCTGCATTCATGACTAGAACTGCATCCTTATAGTATTACTGCGGCTACCAGTTCAGGTACCTGCCTTACTTTGGTACACTTCCCGATTCTGGCATAAATCATCCACTGTGTTACTGTATGAGACCTACCTACCTTACTCACCACCACGCAGTGCGGTCCAGCTGCTATAACCTCCACTGCTACTATAGAAGCTGTTGACAACTACCTCTAATGTCCATTGTAGAGGTACCTTAGACACGCAAGACAAGCTCATACCATACCGTACCTACCTTACCTAGTAGGTCCTCTACAACTTTACCCCTCGCTGTGAGGCAAGGTAAGGTACCGTACCTTCTCTTCTCCCTGCCAGCTTCAAGTTATCTGTCTGCCCCTCTGCGTGCCTGGCCATGAGGCTCAATTGCCCAAGCCGCATGACCGACCTCATCGCCTAGACTAGAGTGCGGTTGGCGACGACCAAGGTGGGGTACAAAAGGCGGTTTCTGGGCCTGTAAATTATTCCAGGGATTCTTATCCTCAACATCACTTTTTAGCCATCCAATCCAACACCATGGCATTACATCCCCATTAACCGATCCAACCTTTCTGCATTTTGGATAGAGGTACCTTATCTACCTACCCCAAGTTGTAAAACCATGTTATGTACCTTACCTTACCTAGCGTACATTTCTGCCGGTTCTGTATGTCTGGAATGGGCAAAAAAGAAAAAAAAAAATATTATTTGTACACGTACACTACCTACCTTATCTGACCTACGCATTATCACCCCTTGACCAAGCAAGCAAGCATGGTCTAAAACTCACCAACCAAAGTGGATACCTATTAATATATCAAGACTCTAGTCTAGTCTAGATGCCCGCCTTAAGCACATCCTGTCTATCGTGCACGCAACGAAGCCGACTATTGCCATTTCCGGCCGGCAGCCATTCATTCGGCATTCCTTCGCAGCCCAAGGTACCTTATACTTTGTTTATTTCCTTCTCCTCCCCACATACCTACAGGTTCTTAGGTATGTAAACGCCCGTGTTAGGCACTTCCTCCTGTCAATATTCTTGGACTCATCCAGGCCAGCACAAGTGCAGTTCATTATATTCATCCTCCTCCTCCTCGACCAGCTCCTATCTATCGACATACCTACCTTACCTTACTCACTTTTGCTTTATTTCAATTCCATGCACTACCTACCTACCTATCGGATGCGCTATCTGGCGCTTTTTTTGCCACCTAGTGTACGCCTTATTATGTGAATGTCCGTCTACCATACCATACATACCTTACCTGTCTGTCGTCTTACTGTCCGCTACAACACAAACGGCTTGCTTGTCTGCCTGTTCTTATAGAGGTGATGGAAATTCGTGACGCATTTGCTTCATCGCTTTACATTCATCATCATGCCTACATACCTATTCTTCCAACTCTTATTTCTGCTGCTACCTACCTAGAAAAAGTCAGTGTCCGTTTGCTGCTTTTTACCGATATTACTGTCCGATGCCCACCTCTACCTTACCTATCATCTATAAGGTATCTCCCAACACTTCCATTGTCCTGGCATAATGCTCGCCGTACCTGCCCAAATGCTTATTAAACGGCACGCTACCTACCTTAGCTAGCCAGATTCAGGCAATCTTGGCGATCCGATGTGCTCTACTGAGGGGTGGGATAGGTCTCGACTGCGGGGAAGCTGGAGCCTGGAGGGGAAACGGGATGGCGTTTCAGCTTACGCTATTGTAAACAGCTATAGATACCCATCGCCGAATCGGATTTGCCGCCTTTGTTTGTGGTGGTGTACCGACGTCTGGGCCAACATAGCTCTTTGTATAGTTGTCCGCAGAGTCCATGCTACTGGCGGGAAGTCCTCGAAAAGCGCGTAAGAAAGCGCGCAGGGAAGCACAATGTGACAGTGATGAATGTACATATGCGAGGAGGTGGCGGGCTTTGGACTACGTGTCTTTCATATTACATGTGTTTTCCCAAACCAAAGACAGATGTCCTCTTCCGAGATCTCTGTCTCCGAGCGCCCCGCTCTCTATAAAGAAGCTTCCACCCCAGGATCAATGAAACTTCCATATGGCTCGACATCATTCACGATATCCCGTACGCAATGTCCTCTCTCCAACCACCCATCGATCCTTTGCCCGTTAACGGCGACAAGCCGAAGGATGGCAAGGCGATCGGTGATAATGGACTAAAGTCAGTAACCCTCAAGTACCCAAAAAAAAGAGACAAACACCAACTAACCTCCCACGCCAGCAACGTCAGGGATGCCGAGAATCTCCCCACGAACCTGTATCCCAATATCACCACACAGAACCATCCAAACATCGACCAGTTTGCTTCCTCCCATCTCATCAACTTTGGCACCACTTTCCTGCCCGACCTGATCATCTCCGCCACCCATCTTTCCCTGTTTACCGCCCCCTCGCCTGGTTCCTCGTCTCCCTACGGCCGAGCCATAACAGACTGGACCTCTGGCCAAATGTCTTCCCTCCTCGGACATTCTCACCCCGAAATTGTCTCCGTCATCCAATCCCACGCCTCCTCCCTCGACCACCTCTTCTCTGGAATGCTTTCCCCTCCGGTTCTGAACTTGGCCAAGCGGTTGACAAGTGTCCTGCCGGATGGACTCGATAGAGCCATGTTCTTGAGTACCGGTGGAGAGTCGAACGAGGCGGCGATCAAGATGGCCAAGACGTATACCGGGAAGTGGGAGGTGGTCGGGTTGGGAGCCAGTTGGCATGGTGTCACGGCGCAGGCGAGTAGCGTGCAGTACCATGCTGGACGGAGGGGCGGGTGGCCCATGGTTCCAGGGGCGCTGATGTTGCCGAGTCCCAATGCTTATCGGTGCCATGAGGGCTTCAGAAGGAAAAAAAAGAATATTGGCAAGGAAGAAGACGAACAATGGGAATATGACTGGGAAGCGGAAATGCTTTATGGCTGGCGACTCATTGACCAACAGTCATGCGGTTCACTGGCAGCCGTCATCGCGGAACCAATCCAGTCCTCCGGAGGTATGCATGTCCTGCCGCCCGGGTACCTACGCAGGCTCAAAACCGAGTGCGAAAAACGCGGGATGCTGCTCATTGTCGACGAAGCCCAAACTGGAATCGGCCGCACGGGGGAAATGATTGCCGTCAACCACGACGGCGTGGTGCCCGACATCTTGACCTTGTCAAAAACCTTGGGAAACGGATTGCCGTTGTCAGCCGTCGTCACAAGCCACGCCATCGCCGCCGTTTGTGCGGAAAGGGACTTTCTCTTTTACACCACGCATGTCAACGACCCGTTGCCTGCCGCCGTCGGTGACAAGGTGTTGGAGATTGTCGTCCGGGATGACTTGGTCTCGCACGCCCGACTGATGGGGGAGATGTTGCACTCCGGGCTCAACCAGCTCAAGAAGCGGTATGCATGCATCGGCGATGTGCGAGGTCGAGGGTTGATGGCGGGAGTCGAGATTGTCGAGGATCGAAGAAAGGGGAAAGAAGCCGGGTTGGAATTGGCGAAGAAGATTGGAGACCGGGCGTATGAGCTTGGGCTGTGGTGTAATCTGAGTACTCACCCCAGCTTCGGGGGGACATTTAGGATTGCGCCGCCTATCACTATTAGTGAGGAAGAGGTTAGGGACGGACTGGCGGTTTTGGAGGAGGCTTTCAGAGGGGTCGAGGGGTCGTTGCCGCTGTACTGATAGGTAAGGTAGGTACCTCTAGATTGCAACAGATTTGGCCTTGTGTTTGCGTGGATTTTATCCTCTTCCTGCAAGTGGAATATCATGCCTGTAGAATCGCTCGCTTTCTCGTTTCGCTGAGATGGCCGTCTGGGTTGCACGCATCTTCCTATCGTGGTTTTGACTGGCGGTGGCAGCGCGAGTTTGTTGTCGGTGTCGGTGTACTGTGGAGGGGGAGCATTGCAGGAGAGATCGCGGACTGGAAGTAACATGGAGGCAACACCCGTCTGGACGAGACAAGATCAAGAGTCGATTGATGGGAGGAAGGAGTTAAACACAGAGGGTGGGTACTTGTAGGTACGGGCCCACTTTTTCGTCAAGGCAGGCGCAAGCTGCATGGGGACATGATGACTTGAACATTCACCACGAACCACGACTCTCGACGGACCACGATCAATACATGGGAGGTCAAAGAGAAGGAATCCTCGAGTCCCCCAAGCCAGATTTCTCCATGTCATACAGGCGGATCGTCAGGCCCCTTTGAGAGCAGGAGGGGAAGAAGTTTGTCGAAGCTGCCACACTCGGTCTTGCCCATCATCCATTCCTTCGTTCCTTCTTTGATCTCTTGTAAATACATGCAGCTAACCCAACTGATAGATGCTCCTGCCTCCATTCCGGCACCCGACCCCGGGCCCCAGCTGTCAGACGACCTCTTCCACTTGCAGCTCCTCCTCGCCTGAGCTTCTGGGGCGCCCTCAGACCCGATGCTTTCCAAGCGGAAGACATGAGTTTGACGGCGGTTCCGGCCCAGACGAGAATTAATTCAGGTAGGAAGGCCTTCTCGTTGTCCATCAACTCCGTCCTTGCATTTGAATGGAATTATGGGCTCAATTCGTTGTTCATCCTTCCTTCTCTTTTCAGTTGCTTGCTTACCAAATGAACATTGTTTCACCTCCCTGTCATCGTGATGTACTGGATGGCCAGATATTGTCAGTCATGTCCCCAGACCCTAGAAACAAGGTTGTCATATACAAGAAAAAGATGGCGTATAATGGGGTAAGAGCTGTGAAGTTAATAACAGCTAATAAATTGATTTATAATTCCACACATTTTGCTCTTGGTCCAATTCTTCCCTAAAACGTCATTCCTTAACATCACAACACGTTGGTACAGGGCCGATGGGCCTCAGAGTCACGTCGTTGTCAATCAGCGTTGACGTCAATGTATCGAGCAGGGGCTATTTCAGACGGTCATCGGGCGGTTCATCATGGTAGTTGCCATTGGTCTTGCCCGGATGGTAATTGTCAAATCAGCCATGATCCCACTGCCGATGCGACAGTGTCGTCGACCAGCGTTGACTATGATGAACAAAGCAGGGAAAGCACAAGGTCCTCGGGTAATCCATGATGGCAGGTGCTGTTGGTCTTTAACCCAGAGAGGGAAGGAAGCAACGTCGTCGGCATCTCGACATGGCTTGGCACAACACAACCAATGTCCACTCCTGTGGCCAGAACAAGTCGTCTGGCATGTGCACCTTCCGCTTCTTCATGCTGACCATCTTGACCGGGAAATTGTAAATTCTACCTGCTAGGCAGCACTGGATGCCCAATTCGATGAAGCAGAATGGTCTTGGATCACTCGTGTGTAGAACACTGCACCCAACGTGGCTTGGACGAACCTGCCTTGGTGCTTAACCTAGAGGTAAACACGGGACGGTTATCGGAGACTGGAGGCATTGTCATTGACCCACGGTTGATTTATTCTGCATGAGCAACCACGCTGACATTGTCATGGCCGATCATCATCGTCAAGGATCAAAGATACTATGCTATATGTATGTCCCTCTGTTGCCCCTAACCCTTGACGTCGGTGTCAGACTGTTGTTGGCGAACGGCCCCGACCCGCACCAAATACCTAGGTACCTAGTGGCCGGATCGTGAGCAACACCGGCAGCCAATAGCCGATGCCCTTCTTCACTTGGTACCACCACACCGGGAGCTGTACCAACCCATGGCATGTTTGATCGCCAATCCTTGTACTGATTAATTCTAGGCAGACCCGAGTCAGCTGACATGGCGTTTTGTCCTTCATAAACCGACGACATCCCTTCATCGCTCGCGTGTCGTCGCCGGCAACTTCTCCTCGTCACCCGGTTCTGTCGCCAACGCTCGACACACTGCCCCGCTAAGACCGCTGAAGACCCCCGACTACTGCTAGAGACTACTGAAGACCGCTATCCGTCATCCACCATGGCCCCCGCCATACCGCCCACAAGAACCCCAATAAGGAGAAATTCGAGGCGCCCGAGGTCATCGATCGCAAAGCCAGGGTGTTGGCCGAGTTGATCCGCAAGTCAAAGCATCTCGTTGTATTTACAGGCGCGAGCATCTCTACATCTGCGGGTTTGTCGCTTTCTTTCGTTATCGATTCTCGTCAACACCCCTAGGAGCCAGGCCAGACGTCCATCTTGCCTGTTTGGGGGGGGGGGGGCTCGGTCGCCGCGACACCCGGCGAGCACCTCTAATGCCTACTACAGTCTCAACCAAGCGCTTCTAGTTATCTGGCAAACACCTCTCTCTACCCTACCCTAGCCCTGCCCTTTACCCTGCCTCTCCACGGTCGGTGCTGGTGCAAGTTGTTGTACCGCCCCGTCCTTACTCTACACGGATATACGGTCTCGTGCGGCAAGCTAATACAGATATGGTAACGCAAAGGCATCCCGGACTTCCGAGACCCCGAAGGCATTTGGACCCTGGTGGCACATGGGCAACAAGCAACGAAAAAGTTGGTCGATAACTTGCAAGCAATACCAACAAAAACGCACATGGCCTTGGTCGAACTGCAAGGGAGAGGCATACTCAAGGGGCTGATCAGTCAAAACTGCGATGGACTGCACCGACGAATTGGGATACGCGCTGTAGGTCTCGGTTGTTGAAACGTTGTGGTTATGTTCCATCTGGCAACCCGCGTTATCAGTTAAGAGAGGCACAGTGGGGCAACCTCACAGACAACTTGACGCTGACCGAGGCGGGCTTGCACACACCTTTACAGGATATGATCTCGGAGTTACATGCAAACACGAACATCGGGTATTGCAACCAGTGTTACAAGGAGTTTCTGCGTGGTGTGTAGCCTCACATCTTTCCCTGCTACGATGGCCGCGATGACTGTATTCCCGTATAGCCAACCTCCAGCCACATTACTCCGAATCTAACGCCAGCCGGTTTCTATGCCGTTGCACCTGATAATCGACCACTTCACGACCACCGCACCGGCCGCAAATACCCTATCTGCATCACGCAATCTCTCCATGACACAATCATACACTTTTCCGAAGACGTACCTCTCGCACCGCGGCACCCTAGAACCGAGCCGCAGCAAACTGCGAGAAAGCCGACCTCTGCCTGGTCCTTGGCTCTTCCCTGATCGTAACGCCAGCAAACGAACTACTCCAACTTGTTGGTGAGCGTGCTGCGGCCCACAGAAAGGACCGAGGGAAGCAGCATGTCACCACGAACCTCGTCATTTGCAACCTTCAAGATACCGACCTTGATCATCTCTGCCTGGTACCAAATCACCGCATCTTTGCAAAGGCAGACGACTTGATGCAGAGAGTAATACACCATCTCCAATTACCGATCCCGGAATTTCGCGTCAGATGAAGGTTCGGTGGATGAGAAAACCTTACAGAATGGTGCATTTGCTGAGGGAGAAGAGGCAGTCCCTGTGGCCATATCAGCGTCGGAGGTACTGAGTCTGAGCTTGGAATTCATGGGCAACTATGGGGAGCCAATCTGTGAGTTACAACACACGGTTCGAGCGAGTAACTTGCCGTCTTGTGCAGCAGCAAAGCAGCCACGCGTGGTGACTCGTACAGCCTACCAGCTTATTTACGATCCATGCAATGGAAAGTGGACCGTCGAGTTGCATACAAGCTCGCAGTAGACAACGTCCGGGAAGCTTGGCCTTGCCCGGAGCTTGCAGATTTCGGTAGATGATATGAAGGAGACTTGCTTTTTCTCCGGTAGATGCACGGGCAAGGGCAATGGAGTGCTGCGCATTTGATTATATTCTGGCTGCCCGTTTCAGGGGTCATAAACCGGTCCTCCCTCCCCCTTCATTCTTCTCTCATTTTTCTCTGCATCCTCATCAAAGCAATCAAGCTTGCAGTCCAAACAGTAGCGATCAAAACAGACATCGAATATTCCACCTGCGGCATATTGTGAATATCCAAATTGCCCTCTCAAGCCCGATCTTCTTCATTTGTGTAATCGTAAGTCAACCCATTTCTCTCAACCCACAAGGTTACTTACCAAACCATTGTAGTTGAGCCTGTCGACCTCTTCTAGACCAAACCAAAAGAGGCTGTATCATCAACATTCACGGCAATACTCCGACCTCCGACTCCATACCGAACCCTCAATCCTCCTCTCGACACTTTCGCTCCCCGATCTCTCTCCCACACCGAGGAACACCAACCACAACCACAGCAACCATGGCGAACTCGTATTTTGAACTGGAGGGCATCGAGTCAGCCATCAGCCATGACATGGACAACTGTTTTTATGGGAATACCGAGGAGCTCTTCTACCACGTTCCTGGCGCCCCCATGGCCCCTGCCGCCGCCCAATATGAACCCGCCCGCGAGCTCTCCCTTGGCGCCGCCGAGCAGCAGCCGCAGTTCGCCCTTTTTGGTGGTCAGCCACAGGAGGCGGGTGTGGCACCTGTTGCGGCTTCCCTTGTTGTGCCGCAGCAGGAACCACCTCTCCACCCGGTGGACCCCAGTTCAAGGCTGCTCTCCCCCTGGCCTTCTCCTGCTCCAAGCCAAGGGGGCCACGAGCCAGAGCAGCAACACCACCAGGAACAGCAACACCACCAGGAACAGCAACAGCCAGACTGGAAGTTTTTTGCCTTCAAAGTTCGGGACAAGCCCGACCCCAACGCGCCCGCAAGCTGGTTTGAGGCGTTGCGGACCCTGGACACTCCCTCTCCCACTCCCCAAGGGCCCCCTCAGGGTAAGCGCCATAGGGGCCGGCCCAAGGGCAGAAAGAATAATAAGACGATAGAAAGAGAGCGTAGGGAGAGGGAGGAGAGGAAGCGGGATTTAATGCGGCTAGGTTATTTTAC